>CBVK0101281780.1:0-14434 GCA_900067695.1 Picea abies | reverse complement strand
CAATTTCCTTCTCGTTTGGACACCTTTGTTGTTATCACCAAGAATCAGTTCTTCAGAGTGGTTCTTTTGGACATATCTCAAGGGGGGCTTTGTGTCTTGTCTAGAATATTCCTCTTCTTCCTCTTCTTTTTCATTATCTTCCTCACGGTATTTCTCTTATTCTTATTTTTCTAAATTGTCTTCTTCATTATCTTTCTCTTTGTCACTATAAGTTGTTATTGCAGGCTGGTCATTTGTTTGCATCTTGATCCTTCTAGGATTTTCATCATCCACTCTTGCATTTTCACTTTCAACAATTTTATCTAATCTCATATTTAAACATCTGTAAGCTTTTATTTGAGAGGAATACCCAAGGAAATACCTTCATCACATATGGAGTCAAACTTGCAAAGATTGTCGTCATCTCTTTTTATGTAGCATTTGCTTCCAAAAATTTTAAGGTGTTTGACATTTGTTGAACTTCCCTTCCACAATTCATATGGAGTTTTGTCATTGTTAGCTCGGAGCTGTGCTCTATTCAAAATATAGGAAATTGTGTGGACTGCATCTCTCCAAAATATAGTTGACAGTTTGGCTTGGTTTAGCATAGTTCTTGTCATTTCTTGTACAATCTTGTTTTTCCTTTCAGCCACTCCATTTTGTTAAGGATTTCTTGCAGCTAAGAAGTGTCTTCTTATTCCATGATCTTCACAGAATTCATTGAACTCATCTGAGGGGAATTCTCCTCCATTAGACATTTGATCTTCAAATATGTTTCATTTTCAATCAATGCTCTGAAATCTTTAAACTTCCCAAAAGCTTTTGATTTATTCTTGAGAAAGGTTACCCAAGTCATTCTTGTGTAATCATCAATGAGCAACATGAAGTAATGGTTACCTTGCAGACTTTGTGATTTGGTTGGCCCACAAAGATCAGTGTGGATGAGTTCCAATGGTCTTAATGTTGAATATTCCTTGGTTATGAATCTCACTCTAGTTTGTTTCCCATGTTGACAATGTTCACAGATTGGGTTTGTGGGACTAATGATTTTTGGCATGCCTTTTATTGCTTTTTTGTTGTTGATATTGATTAAGCTGTCAAAACTTAAATGTCCCATTCTCTTATTCCATAACCAACATCCATCTTCCTGTCCCACACTACATACTCCTCTTCCAATTTTATTTAGAATGTGTACATTGTTTGGAGTTATGATTGTTGTTTCTACTAATATTCCAATTTCTTCTTTTCTTATTTTGCATTCGTGAGAGTTAAACAGGAGTGTGTGTCCCTAGTCACATAGTTGACTAACACTTAGAAGGTCATGTTTTAAGTCTTCAACTAGCATAACGTTTTATGTTATGTCCTTTTGACTTCCAAGGCTAACTTTACCTTTCCCAATTATATTGGAAGATTTATTGTCTCCAAATGAAACACTTCCTCCCTTCTCTCTCTTTATCTTGAGAAAAATGTTTTTATCACCAGTCATCTGCTTTGAGCATCCACTATCTATGTACCAATAGCTCTCTTCGTCTTGAGCATGCATTGCTAAATCACTTTCTTCACGAGAACTCTTCTCTTGTTTCTTCTTCCAGACTTTGGTAGTATTTTTGTTAGCAATATGTTTCTCAATAGAGACCTATGTCCAACTCTTGCAATCCTAAGCTTTATGGCCAAAATCATGGCATTTATAACATTCAATATCATAGTTAAATAGTGGAGCAAATGAGTTCTTGTTTATGTTGTCAACAAGGTTTTTGATTTTGTTGTTCACATAATTATTTCTTGAAGCATTGAACATGCCTCCCTTTCTTCTTTAGTCATTTCTTGGATATTCTATGCAGTCTATTGCCTTATTTCCAAATTTGTTGAATGAAAAATAATTACCCAAAAAGATATATTCATACATGTTCATAGTCAGTCTTCTTGGTGTCATCACCTTTCTGAATTCATCCTTCCTGTGAAGAACAATTGGCCTCTGTTGGTCTGTGTTTGCTTTATTGGTGTTCTCATTTCCTTCAATGGGATTGATCAGGGCCATAGCATAACTCTTGGGTTCTTCCTTGGTTTTCTATAACGTGAGCTTGGGACTGTAGCTTGGTCCAGTTTTGTTGAATGGTGATCTTTGGTTACTGAGCATATTGTCTAACATCATGGAACTTTTCTCAATTATTTTACCGTTATTTAGCTCAGCTATAAGTACATCAATTTCCTTCACTAAGGAAGCATTTTCTTTTTCAAGTTTCTCACAATCTTCTTCTTTGTTATGCATTTGACTCATTATTTCCTCTTCAATTTTCTTATGTTCTTCTAGTTGAGAAACCAGATCAGAATTATGTGACAATTCTTTCTTCAATTGTGTATTCTTTCTTCTAAGACTTTTTATTTCATCTAGGGCACAAAGTAATCCTCCTTCAATATCAACATCCACATCATCATCTTTTCCAATCTCTGGGATGTTGTTATTTTCCTCATCTTCATTGGAATCTATTTCTTAGGCCATGAACATAACATATTCTCTAGTATCTTCATCACTTTCAGAAGATGAGTAGTCTTTCTCTTTGGAATAGAGATTCTTCTTTTCCTTCTGGAAATATTTGTTCCTTTGAGTTTTACCCTTTCTTCTTTTATTATGGTTAAAGTCACCTTTATCTTTCTTGTCCCTGTTTTTATTATGAGGGCATTTGGAAGCAAAGTGTCCTACTTCACCACAATTAAAACATTTGAAAGGAAGCTTACCTTTGTATTTTCCAATTCCTCTTTGGAGCCTTCTTACAAAGTTGGCTTCTTCTGCATCAGAATCATCATTGGAGTTGTCACTTGTTCTTTCTTTTCTTTTGTTGGTCTTCCTTGGGGATTTATCTCTTTTAGGTACTTCTTCTTGTCCTATTCACATCTCATAGGTTATAAGAATTCCATGTAGTTCATCCATTAGTAATTTATCCAATTATTTTCTATCTTCAAGAGATGATACCTTAGGATTGAATCTCATAAGAAGTGACCTGAGTACTTTTTGCACAATGAATTGCTCATCAATTGTTTCCCCCAATTCTATGATGATGTTTACAATTTCATCCACACGTAAAAGGTATGTTGCAATTTTTTCTTCATCATTGTTCTTCAAGCTTTCAAATTGACTCCTATGAGTTTGTAGTTTTGCTTGCTTGACTTTATCATCTCCTTCATGAGTGTTCTACAATTTATCCCACATCTCCTTTGCTAATTTGCAGTGAATCACTTTGTTGAATTCTGATTTTGATAATCCTTCCAGAATTACATTCATGGATTTTGCATTATTGTCACCGAGCTTCTTTGCACTAATATCAAAAAGCGGATTTGTTGGGGTTTCATAACCATTCTTAATTGATTCCTAGACATCATACCTTAGTGACTACAAATACACTCTCATTCTGATTTTCCAGAAGGCATAATATGTTCCATCAAAGTATGGAGATTCTCTCAAGGACAATCTCTCCTGTTTATCCATGTGACCTACTGGAATCTTCCTTCCAATGGTTAGACTGTTGCTGAAGGAACCTTCCTTGACACAAATTGTTGGAATGTTCAATAGTACTAAGAGGGGTGTGAATTAGTATTGTACACATTAAATTCCTTTTGTTTTACACTAATTTAAAACATATTAGCATTTGTAATTGCAGGCATTCATATTAGAGGGATACTCATTATAATCAACACATTACAGATACAAAAGTGAAAACTTTGAAAGTATTTTATAGATAAATGTCAATTTGTGGATAAATAATTTTCTGTGAGGACACCAATCCTCTAATGAGCACCAAATTATAAATTACAAACCAACCTAGATGAGGACACCAATCCTCTTGACAACCATCTCAACAACTTCAGGCACCAACCTATATGAGGACACCAATCCTCTTATGAGCACCAACTCATGAATCATGCACCAACCTGGATGAGGACACCAATCCTCTTATGAGCACCAACTCATGAATCATGCACCAACCTGGATGAGGACACCAATCCTCTTATAAGAACCAACTCATCAACTTTTGGAACCAACTAGTATTTTATTTTATGATCTAAAATTTTCTAAAAAACAATTTTGCATGAAATCAACCTTAAGCCACAACAAATAGCTTCACACAATATTAGGTCTTCTTTTCTTCTCCACGAGGTTCATGAGATACAAAATCTACTCCACTTCCTCACTATTTAAGATTCACGAATTCATCCCNNCTCCCTTTCACAATTGCTCCTCCTCATCCTTATATATGGTGTGTTTGATCCCAATAGAATACGTTTATGAGGTCGGCTTCAAATCCATTGCTTCTTCCTCAAAATCGGGTTCTAACATCTTTTCCTTTCACTTGATCTGCTAACAAGCCACATAGCACAGTTTTGATGCTCAACAACCGTTAGATCTCATCCTTGATTTAATCTTGTCTGTTGAATTTTTTGCTAGCGACCAGGGCACTCAATATATCTTTCACACTCAGTCACCGTCCGATCTGGATCTCCATGAAATTTCAACCGTTGATTTGTGATCGGGACCACCAGCCCTGTCAAATGCTTGGGACCTCAATGCACATCCATCGTTAGATATGGTCTAGACTTGATCTTGTTTGTTGATCATTTCCTTGATATCAGGCTCATTGAGACACCAAAACACTTAACACTACATTGAAGCATAATAATTGTTAGATCATTGATCAATAGTTATTGTTGGTTCTGAGAGTCCTCATCATCGGTGTACCTCATAATCCACTCCAATTGACATGGATTCTTAGACTGATGTAGCTACTGATGTGATTACTTATGTTGATGTGGCATTGACGCCATGCTGACATCATCACTTACTTTAGCTCTTTTTTCATACCCTTTGTTGACTTGGCACTCTGACACGTGGCCACTATTGGACGAAGCCTATTCCAACACTTCAATGCAAAAGCATAAAATACTATTCCTTTTTCGATATCATCGGAGCTTATCAATCGATGTTTAAAAGATTGGGAAAGTTTCACAGCTTTGATAAGAGGAGTATCAAAGAATATTCCTTTTTCGATACTGTTAGAGCTTATCAATCAACATTCAAAAGATTGGGAAAGTTTCACAGCTTCGATAAGAGAGGTATCGAAGAATATTCCATTGCAACCTTGATTTATGTGTCAACACCTCTGAGCCTTAACTCCAACCGCGTGGATAATTTTGTTCGTTTGTTTCGAGTCATATCTCCTCAAGGTTATTGTTGGTTCTCGAAGTCCTCATCATTGGAGTACCTCACAATCCACTCCAATATGACGTGGCTACTTAGACTTATGTAGCTACTGATGTGGCTACTTATGTTGATGTGGCATTGACGCCATGATGATGTCATCACTTACTTTAGCTCTTCTTTGTACACTTTGTTGATTTGGCACTCTAACACATGGCCATCGTTGGATGAAGCCTATTCCAATGCTTCGATGCAAAAGCATCAAAGAATATTCCTTTTTCGATACCGTTGAAGCTTATCAATTGACGTTCAAAAGATTGGAAAACTTTCACAGCTCCGATGAGAGGGGTATCAAAGAATATTCCTTTTTCAATATCGTCGGAGCTTATCAATAGACTTTTAGAAGATTGAGAAAGTTTCACAGCTTTGATAAGAGGGGTATCAAAGAATATTCCATCACAACCTTGATTTATGTGTCGACACCTTTGAGCCTTAACTCCAACCATGTGGATAAATTATGTTCATCCGTTTCGAGTCAGATCTCTTCGAGGTCTCCTCCGATGAATTGCCAGATTTCATTCGCGAAGTATTCCTAACCTGTACTTTGACCAATAAGTTGTTGCTACGTGTCGTTAAAATTCACTTCCACTATGTCATGTCTTTGTGAGATGAATTACACGTGTTTGCCACATGCCACATTCACATTTGTGGATCCAACTGCCACGTGTTCTTGCCAACAGATCGGCGCCACATGTGTGTTCCAGAGCCGTCGATCTATTTCCCTTTGAATAAATCTCAGCCGTTGGTCGGTGTCGCACTCAACCGTTGAGTTGGATCATTCCAAACAAATCTAGATCGTTTGTCGAAGTTTCTCTTACATCAATCTGGATCGTTGGTTAGACTTCTCTTCGTCAAAGTATCCTTTCAACTCCGAGTACCTAACTCCGAAAGTGTTTTACCATTGTTTCAGACTTCGAATGAAAATTGATGCTGGCAATCAATTTGGATAGACCTCTATTCAAGATTTAATCTCATTCTTCCATTATTAACGTACAAATGAAGACTCTGGGAATTATAATTGACGATCACGATCTACTGTAAATATTGATCCAATGGTCACTGTTCTTCGACGCCTGCAAAGGAAATCTAACCTCTACTCCTCGATTTTTCTCTAAATCACCTCACCATTCAACTGCACACGATCCTTATCTATCTCAAGTTTGGTTCATCAATTCTTCAATCTACAATTCTTGATTTGATCTTAACCATCGATCTCTTGTGATCAACGATCATGATCCTTAGACTTGGCATCACATTATTCATGTCTTCATCAACAACAATGGTCAGTCTCCCCCTACTTATGACATCCAAGGCTTTCTAAATTTGACATCAATGACAATACAATTTCCAACAATATCCCCCTTTGTCATCGATGTCATCACATATTCTTAAACTAGTCTCTGTAAGTCTCCTCTGTCTACAAGTCTCCCATTGTCTTGTTTCTCTCCCCCTTTGACATCAATGGAAAAGGGTTTCTATATTTGGAAATTTCTTTAATGACATCCAAGGCTTTCTACATTTGACATCAATGACAATACAATTTCCAACAATCTCCCCCTTTGTCAACGATGTCATCACATATTCTTAAACTAGTCTATGTAAGTCTCCCCTGTCTACAAGTCTCCCACTGTCTTGTTTCTCTCCCCCTTTGACATCAATGGAAAATGGTTTCTATATTTGGAAATTTCTTTATTGATGCTAGCAATCTTCTTGTCTTTCTGTAGCTCCCTCTAACACGACACTCTTCATTTTGCTTTGCAGCATGCAACCATATGCACTCTCCCCTTGAGATTTTGGTTCCATTGAACTCCCAACAACTTTCAGTTGAAGCTTTCATTGAGAAATGAGAATGACTCCCATTTTTTGTTTGAGATACTCAAATGTATATCTAGGTAGGTGTTTGGTAAAAATATCTGCAATTTGTTCCTTGGTAGGAACATACTCCAACTTGACAGTCTTATCATTCCCCTGTTCCCTCATAAAATGATATTTGATTGGGATATGTTTTGTCTTTGAGTGCATTACTAGGTTCTTGGAAATACTTATGGCACTGGTGTTGTCACATAGAATAGAAATTGGATGCTTGCATTCTACCTTCATATCTTGCAGTGCTTGCTTCATACGAAGGATTTGTGTGCAACAAGATGTTGCTACAATGTACTTTGTTTCTGATGTGGATAAGGAGATTGAAGATTGTTTCTTGCTTAACCAAGATACTGAACAACTGCCCAAGAAGAATGCTCCACCACTTGTGCTTTTCTTGTCATCGACACTGCCTGCCCAATTTGCATTAGTGTATGCTGTTAGAGTAAAATTCTCTCCTTTTAGATACCACAGTCCAAAATCCATTGTGCTCTTCAAGTATCTGAGAATACTTTTAACTTCCATACCATGTGATTCTTTTGGTGCAAATTGAAATCTTGCAACCAATCCAACAAATTGCATAACATCAGGCATTGATGCAGTTACATATAAAAGGCTACCAATCATTGATTTATACATGGTGTGATCTATTTATGGTGATTCATCATCCTTACTTAGCCTGCACTCTATTATCATGGGAGTATTGACAGGCTTGCAATCTTCCATATTGAACTTCTTTAACATCTCCTTAATGCATTTTTTCTGAGAAATGAATATGCCTTTATTTGACTGAGGGATTTGCAAACCTAGAATGAAGGACAACTCTCCCAAAATGGACATCTCAAATTATTTTTGCAAGTTCTTTGAGAACCTTTGACTCAGATCATTAGAGTCGCTTCCAAAGATGATATCGTTTACATAGACCACAATGATAATCATATTTTCATTTTCTTCTTTGATGTAAATATTATTTTTTGCAGTTCCTCTCTTGTAGCCTTGCTTTTGTAGGTACTTATCAAGCCTTGAATACTAAGCTCTAGGTGCTTGCTTTAGACCATAGAGGGATTTCTTCAATTTGCACACATAATCTTGTTTGTCTGTCACCTGAAATCCCTCAGGTTGTTCAATGAATACTTCTTCTTCCAAATTTCCATTTAGAAATGCAAATTTAACATCCGTTTGATAGACTTTGTTACTCTTGTAGCTTGCAAATGCCAGAAATATTCTAACGACTTCTAGTCTGGCTACTGGAGAAAAAGTTTCATCAAAGTCTACCCCTTCAACTTGAGCATATCCTTTACATATAAGCCTTTCCTTATTTCTCACTACTTGTCAATCCTCATTTAGTGTGTTCCTAAAAACCCACTTGGTGCCAACTACATTCTTGTCTTTTGGTCTTGGAACTAACTCCCAAGTTTTGTTTTTCTCAATTTGATCTAATTCTTCATTCATATCATTAACCCAATTTTTATCTCTACTAGTTTCCTCGAAGTTCTTGGGTTCTATTTTAGATAGTAGAGACATATTTTGTATGTTCTAGTGATCTTATCAATTGTCTTCTTGTTTGGACACCTTTGTTGTTCTCTCCAAGAACTAGTTCTTCAGGGTGGTTCTTTTGAACATACCTCGAGGGAGTCTTTGTGTCTTATCTAGGTGATTCCTCTTCTTCTTCTGCATTATCTTCTTCATTGTCTTTCTCTTCTTCTTCTTCTTCTACATTATCTTCCACATTGTCTTTCTCTTCTTCATTGTAGCTTGTTATTGTTGGCTGGTCATTTGTTTGCATCTTGATCCTTTCAGGCTTTTCATCATCCACTCTCACATTTGCACTTTCAACAATTTTATCTAATCTCATATTTAAACAACTATAAGGTTTTCTTTGAGATGAATAACCAAGGAAAATACCTTCATCAGATATGGAGTCAAATTTTCCAAGATTGTCATCATCTCTCTTTATGTAGCATTTTCTTCCAAAGACCTTAAGGTGTTTGACATTAGTTGGCCTGACTTTCTACAATTCATATGGAGTTTTGTCACTGTTAGCTTAGAGTTGTGCTCTGTTCAGAATATAGACAACTGTGTAGACTGCATCCCTCAAAAATATATCTGATGGTTTAGCTTGATTTAATATTGTTCTTTCCATTTCTTGCACAGTCCCGTTCTTCCTTTCAGCCACTCCATTTTGTTGTGGAGTTCTTGCAGTTGAGAAGTGTCTTCTTATCCCATGATCTTCACATAATTCATTAAACTGATCTTATGTGAATTCTTCTCCATTATTTGATCTCGGACATTTTATCTTCAAGTCTATTTCATTTTCAACTAATGCTTTGAATGCTTTAAATTTCCCAAAGGCTTCTTATTTATGTTTGAAGAAGACTACCCAAGTCATTCTTGTGTAATCATCAATGAGCAACATGAATTTGGCCCACAGAGATCAATGTGGATGAGTTCTAATGGTTTTGATGTTGAATATTCCTTGGTTCTGAATCTCACTCTAGTTTTTTTCCCATGTTGACAATGTTTACAAATTGGGTTTGAGGGCTTGATGATTTTGACCTGCCTCTTATTGCCTGATGGTTACTGGCCTTAACTAACTTGTCAAAACTTAAATGTCCCATTCTCTTATTCCATGACCAACTTTCTTCTATTTGTCCCACACAACATCTTTTCCAATTTTTTTATTATAATGTATACATTGTTTGGAGTTCTGATTGTTGTTGCTGCCAGTGTCTTCTTTTCTTATTCTGCATTCCCGAGAGTTAAACAAGAGTGTGTGTCCCTGCTTAGAAGGTCATGCTTTAAATATTCAACTAGCAAAACACTTTATGTTGTGGCCTTGTGAATTCCAAGGCCGACTTTACCTTCCCAATTATCTTGGCAGATTTATTGTTTCCAAATGAAACATTTCCTACCTTCTCTCTCTTTAGATTAAGGAATTTGTTTTCATCACCAGTCATATGCCTTGAACATCCATTTCTTATGTACTAATAACTTTCTTTGTCTTGATCATGCATTCCTAAATCACATTCTTCCTGAGAGTTCCTTTCTTGTTTCTTCTTCTAGACTTTGGTGGTATTGTTGATAGCAGTGTGTTTTTCAATAGGGTCTCATGTCCAACTGATGCAATCTTGAGCTTTATGGCCAAAATTGTGGCATTTATAACATTCAATATCATAGTTAAATAGTGGAGCGAATGAATTCTTGTTTCTGTTGTCAACAAGATTTTTGACTTTGTTGTTCACATAATTATTTCTTGGAGCATTGTACATGCCTCCATTTATTCTTTGGTCATTTCTTGGATATGCTCTGCAGACTATTACCTTATGTCCAAAATTGTTGCATGAAAAATAGTTACCAAGAAAGAGATATTCATACATGTTCATAGTAGGTCTTCTTAGTGTCATCACCTTTCTGAATTCATTCTTCCTGTGAAGGATAACTAACTTTTGTTGGTTAGGGTTTGCTTCATTGGTGTTGTCATTACATTCAATGGGATTGATCAAGGCCGTAGCATAACTCTTGGGTTCTTCCTTAGTTTTCCGTAATGTGTGGTTGGGATTGTAAGTAAGTCTAGTTATGTCAAATGGTGATCTTTGGTTATTGAGCATATTGTTTAATATCATGGAACTTTGTTCAAATTTTTTATTGTTTTTCAACTCAGCTATAAGTGCAACAATTTCCTTCATTAGGGCAACCTTTCATTTTTCAAGTTTCCCACAATCTTCTTCTTTTTTCTGTAGTTGACTCATTATTTTTTCTTCAACTTTCTTCTATTCTTCTAGTTGACAAACCAAATCAGAATTATGTGACAATTCTTTCTTCAACTGTTTATTCTTGCTTCTGAGCCTTTTTATTTCATCTAGGGTACATATGGATTCTCCTTCAATATCAACATCCACATCTTCATTTTCTCCAATCTCTGGGACATTGTTATTGTCTTCATCTTCATTGGACTCTATTTCTTGGGCCATGAACAAAACATCTCCTTCAATCTCTTCATCACTTTTAGAAGATAAGTAGTTGTTCTCTTTGTAATATAGATTCTTCTTTTGCTTTTAAAAGTATTTGTTCCTTTGAGTTTTACCCTTTCTTCTTTCTTTAGAGTTAAAATCGTCCTTATTTTTGTTGTCCCTATTTTTATTATGAGGGCATTTGGCAACAAAGTGTCCTACTTCGCCACAATCAAAACATTTGAAAGGAAGCTTACCTTTATATTTTCCGATTCCTCTTTGGAGCCTTCTCACAAAGTTGGTTTCTTCTACATTAGAATCATCATTGGAGTTGTCACTTGATCTTTTTTTCCTTCTCTTAGTCTTCTTTGAGGCTTTGAATGCTGCTTCTCATTTAGGTACTTCTTCTTGTCATATTCACGTCTCATAGGTTGTAAGAATTCCATGCAATTCATCCATTGTTAATTTGTCTAATTCTTTTTTGTCTTCAAGAGTTGATATCTTATGATTGAATCTTATAGGAAGTGACCTGAGTACTTTTTGAAAAATGAATTGCTCATCAATTGTTTCCCCCAAACCTTTGATGATGCTTACAATTTCATCCACACGTAAAAGGTCTGCTACAATGTTTTCTTCTTCATTCATCTTCAAGATTTCAAATTGACTCTTATGAGTATGTAGCTTTGCTTGCTTGACTTTATCATCTCTCTCATGGGTGTTTTGCAGTGTATCCCACATCTCCTTTGCTGATTTATAGTGCATAACTTTGGTGAATTCTGATTTTGATAACCCTTCTTGAATTGCGTTCATGGTTTTTGCATTGTTGTCACGAAGCTTCTTTGCACCTATATCAACAAGTGGATTTGTTGGGTTTTCATAACCATTCTTGATTGATTCATTCCCATACATCATACCCTAGTGACTGCAAATACACTCTCATTCTGATTTTCCAGAAGGCATAATCTGTTCCATCAAAGTATGGAGATTTTCTTAAGGATAATCTCCCTTGTTTATCCATGTGACCTGCTGGGATCAACCTTCCAGTGGTTATAATATTGTTGAATGAACCTGATCTGATACGAATTGTTGGAATATTCGATAGTATTGAGAGGGGGGGAGGTGAATCAATACTATACCCTTTAATTTCTTTTTGTTTTAAATTGATTTAAAACATATTAGCATTTATAATTGCAAGTATTCATATTAGAGATATACTCATCATAATCAACACATTACAGATATAAAAGTGAAAGCCTTGAAAGTATTTTATATATAAATTTCAATTTGTGGACAAATAATTTTCTGTGAGGACACTAATCCTCTTATGAGCACCAACTTATAATTCTGGCACCAACCTGCAAATAAATGAGGATGCCAATCCTCTTATGAGCATCGACTAATAAACTAGGCACCAACCTGCAAATGGATGAGGGCACCAATCCTCTGTAGGAACCAACCTACAAACAAGCACCAACCTACAAACAAACACCAACCTGCATTTTCTTTTATGATCTAAAATTTCCTAAAGAATAATTTTGCCTAAAATCGACCTTAAGCCACAACAAATAGCTTCACAGAATATTCAATCTTCTTTTATTCTCCATGAGGTTCATGAGATATAAACTCTACTCCACTTCCTCGATGTTTCAGATTCACAAATTCTTCCCACACCACTTTCACAAGTGCTCTTCCTCATTCTTATATATGGTGTGTTTGATCTGAATACAACACGTGTTGGATTACGAAGAGGGGGGGTGAATCAATAATAGAGCAATTTAATCATTTTTAACCATATAATCCAAGTGTTATATCAATGAAGCATTATCATCCAATAACTGCAGAGTAAATAATCAATGAAAAAATGAACAAACATACACATACACAGTACACCAGTGTTTTACGTGGAAACCCAAATCGAGAGAAAACCACAGAATGCTTTTTCTTATATGTCTTAAAGAATTACATTCATTAGAAGCACCAACTTCCTTTGTTTTCCAGCTGCAACTGGAAGGAGGCTCCAATCCCCTAGTTTCTCAAGCTACAACCTGAGAGAAGCTCCAACTCCCCAATTCTCTAGCTACAACCCCCTATGTTCTCCGGCTACAACCAGAAGGTGGCTACAACCACCTATCCTTGCCCCATCCTGCCACCCTGAAGTAGAAGTAGAATGATGAAACCACTGTCAACCTTTCACTGTGAGATATACCACTATAAACCTGTAACAATAAATCCGAACCATACATCAACCATGCATCAACCTATACCAATAAATATGAACCATGCATCAACCTGTACCTCAACCTATAATCAACATGTACCATAAATAAGTGCAACAACCATGCACCAACCTGTACCAAAGAACCTGTAATCAACCTGTACCATAAACAAATGCATCCAACCATGTACCAAGTATGTACTAATCATGTTTCAACTACTCATCAATAGGTACCAACATCATCAACTATACACCTCATGTATGTGTCAACTCATCAATTACTTGTCTCAACCATGTACTCAACATGTACCTCAACCAAAAGCCCTCATCAATTTCATCATCCAAATTCGATTTGCAGCTCTGTAATAGACCTAGTGTATATGATCACATTCTTGCAAACCTTTCTTAACTTCAACAACAAGAGACTAGCATTTTCATCCAACTTTTCTTTAGTCTCACATGCCTAGTTTTGGATTAGTCAACAACCCTAACTTGAAGTAATCATAAGTTTGTACCTGTAATATGTAAAGATATGAAACTGATACACAATGTTCTTCAGTGTGTTTTATGCAATTCCTCTAGGTGTCACTACTTGGAACTTCTCAGAAAAGGAGTTGTAACAAAAATGACATACCTTGTTGAATTATGGCTTATTCTAGAGAGCAACCTTGTAGAGCGTGTCCCACACGAAATATTTATTGAATTTATCTAAAACTATTACACGACATACTGCAGACGGTACCCTAACCAACACATTTGGTTTCACTGAATTTGGATTTGTTATGAAGAAGTTATGACATTTTTCCCCGAAACACATGTTTTTGACTAGTTTTAGAACTAGCCACAAACCCTATTTTCCACTGAGTGTAACTCCAAAAATACAATAACCCACATGCTGAATTTTTTACCACAGATACTTGTATATGTTTTCTCAATGGCATAGCAATTTCATTGTCTGAATCATTATAGAAAAAAATTTATAGCGAAAATAGTGAGATGACCTGTAAATAATATACCTTAGAAAACACCATCAAAATAATTTATCCTTCCTTGCATTTCGGCCTTATTTTCTTCACCTTCCCTCAGAATTTAGGCTTAGATATCCTTAGTTACCTCAGACACCTATATATATTCAATATGCTCAAGTGTGATTAAAATGAGAGAGCCTTGCCTCTT
>CBVK0101281776.1:0-12523 GCA_900067695.1 Picea abies | reverse complement strand
TTTTGAGCACAAAAACAAAATTCTAAAGAATCACAAGTAATCACTTACCCTCTTAAAGTCCGATAGACCAATTAGATCTTAGTGGACATTAATCATTATCATCATCATCATCAAAATTTACAAGAGAATACAAATAATTAAGAAAATAATAACAATAAATCATATAATTTACAAAAGAATACAAATAATTAATAAAAAATCATTTTAATAATATAATTTAGAATATTTATGGATATATACACTTTAACTAATTTTTATTTAAACTTATTACCTAAAATTATGTCAATTAAATTTAATTTAATTTCAAAAAATTATAAAAAGTTGTTTAAGTTGCTAATTGCATACAAGACCACTTATATGTATAAACGATATATCAAAACCTACGTCATTTCCTTTTCGTTATATCCATTTTACAAGGAGAGGGAATAGACCGCTATGTGCGAATATTATTTATGGAAAGATGGGCATATAGATTTTGTATTCCAACTTGGTTTTTTGGGCATTGTGCAGAGAGTATTTATAGAAGGAGTGGGCTAACTCCTTTATAGAAAGATGAACATATAGATTTTTTTTTTCCAACTTGGTGTTTGTCGCTTATATATCCACGTGAATTTGGACGAGTAGCTCGTGTATTGAACCATGTTTAAAATGGAATTGCAATGAAACTAATTGTACTATCTTTTTCCAATCCTCTTTTATCACAAACATGTGAAAAATCCCTACATTTCAAATCTTCGATAGGCACGTCAATTTTTTGACCTTAAAAAAATAATGCGTTTTAAATTTTTATTGTATCTTCGAGAGTATTAATTTTTAAATCTTTTACTGCATTTCTTAGACTATTATTATTTTTTTACTTGTGAATCTTAATTTATAAAATTTATTTTTTATATTTTTGTAAATATTAAAAATTAAAAGATATAATTTTTTTTTCTATAAAAATATTTTCCATATTTTTATGTTTTTATAATTATAATTAAAATTAAAATTAAAAAAATTATATAATTAGTTTTTAAAACATTTATATATTTAAAGATATTTTAAATTATAACATTACCTATTTTTTTTATATATTCACTTCATACTACCTCCTCATAGATTACTAGAAATCCAAAACCATTGTAAAATTGGTATTGCTTTCACCTGATAATGCATACTACCTCATTCCCAAATGGGGTGACTGATGGCCTACGACAAGATACATGTGGCATCTGGCAGCAAAGGGCATTATTAACCCCTGCCGCCAACCCCCCTCCCACACTGTTTGAATGACCAACACTCAAGCAGGAGTAATGGAAGTGCACTCGGAAACTCCAGAAATTTTAATGGCCCCCCGCGCGAATCAGGCCTGGCGTATTGGAGTAGGTACCAGCCCTCAGGAAGTTGTCACCTCTGCCTTCATGGTGATTCTCTCCGCCAATTCGTAGAGCAATTTGAAGGTAAGGGCCCTTGCGCACTCCACCATTCTCATTTTTCTGTAGTCTCTCATGTTCCTTGGGTTTTCCGAGCTCTTTCACTTATGGTTAGCCTCCGCCCCTCTATCGGTCACTTTGTATAGTCCTCACCCCTCCGCCATGCCAAGAGAGAGGGGAAGTCCAAGAGAGGACCATTGTTTTACAACTCCTTAACCAGGTGCAACAGACTCGCCTTCTCGTAGCTCACTCTAATGACCACCAGCTCTCCCAACCCTGGCCAGAACTAGTTGGAACCGCCTCAACACTCCCCTTCCCCCCTCTCTGATCCCATGTTTGACTCTGGAAGTTGCCCGGTTGAGGAGGGAATTCCTCCGCTTGAAATTCTTCCTTAGATTGTCCCTCCCAAGATGAGTAATGTTCCAAACTCCCAAGCCGACTATCTTGGTTCAAAGTGATGGCATAGGCGGTTGCATAGTGGAGGAAGAAATTCCTCCTAGTTGGCAAGCGGTTGCATAGTGGAGGAAGAAATTCCTCCTAGTTGGCAAGTTGATCGAATTAAATCCATTGGCATTGCCTTGAAAGAATCTCCTCCAAAGACCGCGGACACGGATATGGATCTTCACAAGCACAAGGTGGAGAAAATTGAGCAACCTCTACTCACCTCACACCGGCTCTCTAAAGAACATATTCAAAGTATTTTTGACATGTGGCAGACGCTCGACGACCAATTGCAAAATCAACGCATTCTCGACCAGCGAATGGACCTCCTTTAAATGCCCTGTCAGAAGCACCAGACAAGGAACGTTGCCCGACCTGTGGTCAAAGGTTCATCCCAAACTACAACATTCATGGATGCTCGGGTTCACCCATTGCCTAGCTCCTCTAGTTTATTTCTTTATGGTTTTTCTATATTCTTCGATAAATGGCACTTAGTCTGCCTCAGGATGTATGGTAGTTTGTTAAGGCAATTTGTTTTGCAGTTGTTTTGTTCAACATGCTACACGTAAGACATCTAAGACCTTTTGGTAACCCACCTGTTCTAGTTTCCCAGTTGTGGCAGAACAGGTGGCAGAAGATAAGAAATGTAATGACAGATATTGAAGGCAATATATAGTATCTCTTTATTTACAAAAATAAAATGCATACTACCTCATAGATTACTAAAAAGCTCAAATCCTTGTAAATTTGGTATCACTTTCACCCGATAATGCACTACTTTTGTGGATTGAGCAACTATAATGTTTTTTTTTTCCATCTTTCATCCCCTCTTTACCCGGATTTCTAATTAATGTGGTGGAGTTATTAATTCGTTGTGCACATTGGTTATGTGAGCATTATTGCATTGTTATGGTTTTTAGTTTAATTGATGTTTATTAAAATTGTGTTATTATTTGATATTAAATTAAGTGTTTTTGAGCTCAAATTTCTTCAATGGCATGGGGAAAATTGATGTTAAACATGAAATAAGAGACAATCTTAGTATAATTATTTGACTAAGAATTTCATATGTAAGGGATTTCAGAATGTTCCATCTTTTTTTAGAGTGATGTGGAATATAGCTTAAATAATTCTAATAGGATGTCAAAGCTATTGAATGTGGTGACTACTCCAAATTCTCTTCAAAGTTGAAGATAACGTTGGTCCCAAATCATGTATCTCAAGTGGAAAACACCCCATTTAATGAGTTATTAAAAACATTGCATCTTCCATTATCAACATGCTTTAATGTCCAAACCTTATTCAAGTGTGATACTAAACAATCCAAGTATTGATCCTACCAAAATTCTACCAATGGAGAAGCATGGCACAACCTTGAGGGCATTTTCACTTCTCGAGCCCACCAAAATGCACCTTGGGAACCATGCCCTAGAGTTTGATAGACTACTAACTAGAACACATATGACCCTACCATTAATGAATTGGGTTAGGGTAGTATTAGTTTCCTACATGCATGCCATTTTTAATCTATGTGAATATTTGTCAAATTGTATGGCTTGGTCATGCTAACTTGAGGAAATGAGGCACGTCGCAATGGAAGAGCTTAACAAAAGGTATGGTGTTATGAACAATAATTGAACTAAGTAGAAGTTTGTTGTGATATATCAATTGAGACTACAAAAGTAATTTACATGTGTAATATTTACTAGGGATTTACAAATAATTAAATAACATACCCAAGTCCACTAAAGATTTAAAGAATTAAGGGTGACATGTGACATAGCATGTTCTTTCATGGGATATTAAAAAATAACCATAATTTCATTAAATATTGAAAAATACTTTCCAAAATCCTTTTGTTGAACCCCCTCCTAATACATCTTTACAATTAAAAAAAACCCTTATTTTTACTAAATATCTTAGTATCATTTTTCTAGTGGCATTCTTAATACTCTTTTTTATTTCTACCCCTAGTACAAATACATCTCTTAGATCTCTTATAAAAATGAAAATCACAAATGAACCCAAAAATAAGTAAACAAGTGCACTCTCCCCACTTGAATTCAAATCCCCAATAAGACATTGACCCTAGTTTCACTTATGAATTGTTGAGATATGTGTCTTGTGGGCTATTGCATATACTCAAGGGATATAGTGGTAAAATAGATTCTTGGGTTCAAGAAATCGGTGTCATACTACTTGCACCCTTCTCTTAAGTGTAATATATGGTCATGCATTTGGGGAGGTAGGTGATTTATCTATATGGATATCTGTTTATAAACCTACAAAAGACAAGTTGCTTGTAGTTGAATCTCTCACTCGATTCGCCTACCACCAACACTGAGTTAATACCTTTGTTGTTGTGCATACACACTGATTATTTCCAATCAATAAGGAAAAGGAGAGGGTTCAAATGATTTCCTATGATTTGATGACTTGATTGACAACTTAAGAGATTTAGAGTGCTTGTTGGATAGAGTTAGAGTGTTTGAAGAGAAAGCACATGGAAGGCATCATAAACTTTGGATGGTAATATTAAGGATATAGGTTTGCGATTGCATAGAGGTTTGGACTTCACACACAAAGAAGAATGTATGAGTTATAGGAGTATCCCTTCAAAATGTAAGTAATTTTTCTCACAATGATAGGTGTAATGACTAAGATGTTTATTCACAGTATACATTGGAGGACACACCTAGATACCTTGATTTTTCCATATATAACAAAATCAAGACTCATATCCAACGTGAATTCCTATATTCAAGAGTATCGTGTGAATTCTCCTTTTGCAGATTGTCTTTAGCTATAATTGGAACAAGGCTCGATGAACCTTCATTACCATATTTAGGAGTTTTTTCTGTATGGATTGCAACCCAATTGATATTAGGAGACTGCACTTATAGATTTCCCTAGTGCTAGAATGACGACGCTTTGGGCCAAAAAAGATAACGCCTGAGGCTAAACTTGAGCCTGAGTGACATTAGAAGAACCCTGAAATTTCCATGCTTCGCACATCTTTTATATTCTTTGGAAGAGCATTCTCTACAAGCATATTCAATAACTGCTTAGCACACTAAAGAACCTTAAGCCAACTTACCCACTAGAAACAATATTCGATGTCTAGATTAACCCATCACTTGGTTTTATAGTACTCATCACCATCATTGGCCATGAATCCATTACCTACAGTTGTGAATTCCCCGGAAATTCTCAAGCCCTCTTTCACTTTAGCTTCTACTAAATATGCTTATCAAGACTCCAATTTTGGCCTAGTACGCCCCCATGAAAATAGCTTATCCATCCTCTAATTTTGGTTGAGTATGTTGCCATGTTTTGTTTGTATGGACAAGTTATGCTAAATGAATATTCATACTCTTTATGTACAATCATAGATGCAGGTGAAGAAGAAACTAACAAGTTGGAGGTTACCATTTTGAATTCAAAGGATTGAAAAAAATTAGGCCTCCATTTTCATATTGCATGAAACTACGATATGAAATTGCTACATTTGAGCATAAGGATTTGTCATGAGATAATTGGGTGCAAATGTCAATCACATGATTGATAGACGTATTGATGTTTGTTCTTATTATTTAACTAACATGTATGGATATCAAAGTGGACTGATGGATAGATCGAGGTGGTTTAATACAAAAATAGAAAACTAGATTACTACTGGCTATTAAGGTTCAGTACAGAATTATCCCTTAGAAGGGAACCTCATAGGCATGCGTCCTTTCAAGTTCTTTAGCTTAATTTTTTGGTGAAAGACAATTATTTGATAGATCTATGGCTAAGTTGTTTTCACAATATGTTGGAGTTGGTCCTTCTTGTCCTTTTTGAAGATCACCCAATAGTCCACACAATTAAACCACTTGAAAAGTTGTTGTTGTTGTTGCTACATACTCAACTTTGATTGACGAGATTGTCACAATGGGTTGCTTCTTGGATTCCCATGAGATCACACTTGAACCGAGATGGGATACATATCTTGAAGTACTCATCCTTTTGTCCATACTACTTGTAAAATCACTATCAGTATATCCAACCAAGAAATCATTATTAGTGCTGGAATATAATATATGATAACTTCTTGTCCTAGAAATATATCTCATAATTCTTTTACCAACTTTCCGATGTGAGTATTTTTGGGACTCCATAAACTTAGAAATCAAAGTGATAGCATACATAATGTCTCTCATAGTGGTAGTGAGATATATGAGGCTACCAACCAATCTCTTGAATAGAGTTGGATCTACATTGGATCCCTTATCCTCTTTATTCAGCTTTGTACCTATTGCAATTGGAGTTGGTTCTAGTTTTCAATTCATCATCCTGAATATCTTAAGTATATCCATTCCATACTTTTCTTGAAACATAAAATATCCTAAATATTATTGGATGAATTCAATACCAAGGAAATATCTCATTAACCCCAAATCAATGATTTCAAAATCTTGTTTCATGGCTAATTTAGATTTTTTTACTAATATATTTCCTATGAAGATCATATCATCAACATATAAACAAACAATCAAGGTTTGACCTTGCTTATTCACCTTTGT
Organism: Picea abies; assembly: GCA_900067695.1. Taxonomy (NCBI): domain Eukaryota; kingdom Viridiplantae; phylum Streptophyta; class Pinopsida; order Pinales; family Pinaceae; genus Picea; species Picea abies. The sequence continues at coordinate 6,105 of CBVK0101281776.1, read as the reverse complement.
ATACAATGTGGTTTCAATGCTACTTTTGATGAATCCATTACTGATCATACATGAATCAATATTGCTATACCAAGCTCTAAGAGTTTTCTTGATGCCATATATAACTTTATTCAATATGTACACTTTATCCTCATGTCCATTTATGACATATCCTAGTGGGTTCTCTACATATATTTCTTCTTCTAAAATACCATTTAAGAGTTTTGACTTTACATCCATTTGATAAAATTTCCACCTATTTTATGCTCCTATGACTAAGGAAGCTTTGATTGTATCTAACCATGCAACTGGTGAAAAGGTCTCACCATAATCAACTCTATAATGTTGTGCACAACTTTTTTCTACCAATGTAGCCTTGTACTTTCCAATTTCTCCTTTATAATTAAACTTGATTTGTAAGCCAATTTTACACCAATACAACCTTTACCTTCTGGTAATTCTACTAGAATGCATGTATCATTCCTCTATGGAATTCATTTCTTCATCCATTTCCTTGACCCAATTTTCTTCTTTAATTTCTTCTTCAAATATGTGGGTTGACAAGTAAACAATGCAAAATTTGAATGCACATCTAGATCTTCATAGATTTCTCTCAAATTTCTAGTCTTTCTAGATCTCAAGGAAACAATTGTAGGGTTAGATTCACTACTTCATTGAAAAGTAGGAATAGACTGGGTTGTTGGGCTATATGACTCACCTTGATCAAAATTTCTTGGAGTTCTTGTTGGCATATATCTGATTGATGATTGGGTTTGAGAACCTTGTTGTCCACCTTATGAAATATTCTCATTTGCTTCATCTTCTTCTTGATGTATTGCTACTCCAATAGATATAGTTTTGCTATGATTCCATCACATGCATCATCTCATTTGAATTCATAATCCCTACTAATTATCACATTCTTTGTCGTTGGATTATGCAATTTATATTCCTTGGATTGATCATTGCACCCATGAAAGATGCACTTTTCACTTCTATCATCTATCTTTATTTTCAACTCTTTAGGCACATGAGCATATGTCACACAAACAAATACTCTGTAGTGTGCTACACTACAACTTATACTTGTCCATGATTCATGTACGAATTTTTTCTTTACACTTTTAGTGGGAGATCTGTTCAAAACATAAATAGAGAAAGCTACTGCTTCTCCCCAAAAATCATTTGACAAATGTTTTTCTTTCATTATGCTTCTAGCTTATTCATAATGGTTCTATTTTTCCTTACTACTACAACATTTTGTTGAGGTGTATACCTTGTTGTAAATTGTCTCTTGATTCCATGCCACTTGTAGAAATCATGAAAATCATTTGAATCACATTCACCCCCTTTATCTAATCTTAACATTTTAATTTGTTGGCCACTTTGCTTTGCCACCAATTCCTTGAATTCACTAAACTTGTCAAAAGTTTCAAATTACTTTGCAATAAAGTACACCCAAGTTTTTTTGTTGTAATCATCTATAAAGGTTAGAAAGTAGTAACTTCCTCCTAGTGACTGGGTCTACATTGGGCCACATAGATATGTATGAATGAGATATAATGGTGTCTTTGCTTTATAATACACTCCTTTAGGGAAACCGTCCTTCTATTGCTTTTCCAAAATGAAACTTTCACATGAACTAGTTGGTTCTTGAATGGGATGAAAACCTTTAACCATATTTTTCTACTGCAATAATTTTAGGCCACCAAAATGTAGATGACCAAATCTAAAATGCCACAACCAAAAATCATCCAAACATGTTTCATTTTCCACAAATGAGACAATATTTCTATCATAATTCATGGAAAGAGGATACATTATATTATTTTTCATCTTCACCCTAGAAATCACCATCTTACAGAGAGGTTTGTCATATATAAAACAATCATTTTCCTAAAAAACTACAATACACCGATTTTGACTAAGTTGGCCAACAACAATGAATTTATGGTTGAAAACTTGGGCATAGTACACATCTAGTATGTGCCTTTTTTGGCCTTAATTGATCAAGGTGTTGACCATTCATTTTCCCTTAACATTTAGAATATTGTCTCACCCTAATTTAACTACAGTCCTTACTGAATAATCCAAATGTGCAATTTGACTTATGTTTCCTACCATATGATTTCTAGACTCACTATCTAGAAGACATATATCATTAGAAGTTTCTTGGGTAGCATTAGAAGTAAGGAATAAAGAGTCTTCATAGTTCTAAGAGGTGTTAGAATAGTTTGCATCCTATTTTATAAGGTGAACCTTATTCTTCCTACATCCATGTTCCTAATGACCTACATTATTATAGTAAAATCACTTAAGCTTGGATTTGTCATACCTATGATTTAGCTGTGAGTTTTTGTTACTTCTCCCCCTTGAGCTATGATGATTTTGATGTCATCTCCTTTCTTGTTCTAAACTAGATTCTCTCTAGTCACTTCTTTTGTTTCTTCTACCCCTGCCTCCTGTCCTTGATCTTCCTCCACCTTTTGAGATAGAGACCTAAGATCTGAACACATTTTGCAAAGAATCATCATTCCTATTTATTCTGGATTCATGGGATAGAAAAGATCCCAACAACTCATCTACTGATAGTCGTGTCAAGTCCTCAGAGTCTTCAATGGCTACAACCACTACATCAAACTTCTTAGGAAAGGTTCTAAGAAACTTCTTTACCACGTTCTAATGTAGAAGTTATTCACCACTCATTCTTAGTTGGTTTACAATGCTTATGACTTGGGTCATGAATTGATCGATTGAATCTAAAGTTTTCATATTCAAATTCTCAAAATTCATTCTTAATGTTTGCAACCTGACCATCTTTACCTTGGCAAATCCCTGATAGTTGGACTTGAGGATGTCCCAAGCTATTTTTGAGAATTTTGTTGCTGCGATATTAGGAAATATATTGTCATCCAAAACATTTTGGATGAGATAGAGTGTTTTCACATCCTTCTTCTTTCTATCTCTAAGATGATCCTTTTGAGCATTTGTTAAGGCTTGATTAGTTCAGTTAGTTATGCATACCCATGAACTACAAAATTCTAGACATCCTTAGAACGCAATAATGTCCTCATTTTGACTGCCAAAAATTTGTAATTCTTCCCTGTCAGAATTGAGATTTGTGGCTATGCAAGGCTGCTACTTGAAGATATTTATCTTCTAAAACAAAAAGCGAGTAATTTGTATTTTTTTAATGAATCACTAAGAAAATGAGAATTCAATGCATGCCAAGGAATTCAATCCAAATCTTTGGAAATGTATGATTTTGAAGCTATCTCCAAGTATCCTCATATGTTCTATCCTTCCCTCTCTATGACTTCTGTGGGGGCCTTGTCTCCTTACCTCCTTGAGGGATGAAAGAATTTGTTGGTACCTTCTTGTTTACTATGTCCTTCATGTCTTGGCATCTCATGATGGCTTTATGTAGTGTGGTTGGCCTCACTAACTTCATCCATCCTCTCAGGGTGATCTCGATTTAGGAGTGGAATGAACTGATTAACAACCTGAATACAATAAACACAGAGATATGAAAAACAACACATATATTCAATGAAAAATATCTTATATTGAATAAATGAAATAGGATGAAACTGTAAAACTGCAAAACTGAAACACTTGCACGAATGGTGGTAGCTATCTCTGAGAAGAGATGTGTCTACTACACGCATCCATATGAGAATAATCATTACAATGAGGCTCCATAGGCCTTTTTAACATTAATCATGAATGTAAAAACCCTAGACATCCAAAAACCTAACCCTAGGAGATGAAACACCAAAATTTATGTCGGCCCCTATGGTAAGTTGGTACCTCAAATTCTTGGGGTCGTAACTTTTGCATACAAACTTTGTTTTAGGCACGTGATATCCCGTTGGAAATGTCTTTTGGAGAAATACACATTACACCATCAAAAACTGACTCCGTCCACAGTTTGATTGTGGCGAGCCAAAAAAACATTGTTTAGGGCCCCAAAACGGCCCTGGAAGTACAATAAGATGTGATGAAATGAAAACATACAAAATAATCCAAATGGATTAAGTGGGAGGCCACCAAAATCCACTTGGAAGATGTCTAGGGTGTCATATAGCCCCGAAAGTGCAGAACCCACAATTACAAAGAAGTACAAAAGAACGTGCTGAACTAAAAAAATTTAAGAGGAGCTAGTTGGAATAGGTGGGTGGACACCAATATCCACCTAGATCAGTCCTCCCCCCTTAGGAAAAAATGGTCTCCATTGCGTTGATTTCACCCATCAGGTGAGGAAACTTTTGTTGAATTTGGCCCCGAGGGAGCCACTTTCCTTGGTGGAGGAGTTTTCCTGCCTTGACAACCCGATAAAGATGGATCCACTGCTAGCGAGTGCCCTTGACATGTGTGTCCACCATATGATCAATGGTTTCCTATTCCAGGAAGTGAGGGTTGAGATCTGTTGGTGTTAGCTATTATGCGATCTCTGAGGTGTCCAATAATGGTGGAAAATATGACCGAAGGAGGTCCACATTGAACACTGGGCGCAAGCCAAAGAAGGGTGTAGTGTTGAGATCAAAATCATTTCTACCCATAGCCTTGGTGATGGTGTAAGCACCATAAAGAAGTGGGAAGAGCTTTTGATGGGGCCCTGTAAGATACTCCTTTTGCAAATGTAACCATACCTTGTCTCCAACCTGAAACTGGTGTGGTACCCTATCTTGATCATGGCATTGCTTGTACTTAGCATTGACTTTCTACAAAATATAATGGACCTGTTGGTGGATGTGATGAATCCACTCATTGAATCTAGTGGATTTTTTGGTCTTAGAATGAACATGGGAAGAGTCTATCTGTGTGGTTGCTATAGGGAGTGCAACATCAATGGGACCCAAGGGTTGGAATCCCAGTCCCACCTGAAATGGGATATGGCTGATGGAGCTATGGAGAGCCTTGTTGTAACTGTGATGAACATAGGGGAGGCTCTCATCCCATGTACACAAAAGCTTAGAGTTGTACATGTGTAGGATCTGCACAATCATCTAATTGATGACCTCTTTTTGGCCATATATTTGGGGGTGGAAAGCAGTGGATTTAGTGAGCTTGGTGTCCAACAGTGACCAGAGACTCGACCAAAATGTGTTGAGGAACCTATTGTCCTGGTCTAAGATGATGGTCTGTGGTATCCCAAAATGGACCCACACTTGTTTGAAGAAGAGGTTGGCAATATCTACCATTGTGATGTTCTCCTTGTAGGTTGTGAGGGTGACCATCTTTGAAAACTGATCAATGACCACAAATACGCAATCATTACCTTGCTTGGTAGATGGAATGCCAGACATGTAATCCATCGAGATGGATTCCCAAGGCTTCTCAAGGGTAGGAAGAGGGTTTATAAGCCTTGATTCTTGATGGATAGCTTGGAAATGGCATAGGTAGTGAAAGATATGACATACTTGTTGACGTCTTGTTGAAGTTTTGGACAATAAAAATGTTTCTGGAGAACGACCGCAATATTCTCCATGCAAAAATTTCCTTCCATTCGACTATAGTGGGATTCCCAAATCAACTTTGCACGTTTTCTTGTACGAACATAGAGATGGCCTAGATGGCATAGAAACCCATCCTGAATGTGAAAATTGGTGACAATCACACCTATTCCCAAGAGCTGACAGGTGGTGGCGAAGTCTGGATCCTGCTGATAAAGTTAGGGCCACTCAAATGGCTCATGTCCACAGGAATGGAGCACAGTGGTGAGTGAAACCACGAGAGGTCAACTGAGGCAGTCAACAACACGATTTGTGTTCCTTATATTATACTTGATGTTGAGATGGAATTGCTGCTAGTAGGTTGATCACTTTTGATGGCGGTCGTTTTGCAACTTCCCATGCGTCTGTATGAACTGTAGAGGATTGTAACATAGTTACCAACTTAACGAGAACTCTACATAGTTCTTATTTTTTTGGGTGTCAGATTTTTTACCTCGTTTTTAAAAATGGTGCTACCGGTAGCACCCCCCCTGCATTTTTAGGTGGTTTTTGATATTTTAAATTTTTCGATCCACAATGTTTCCACATTATTTTTTTAAATGTTTATTTTTCATCTATTTTCATTCTCTCTCTCTCTCTCTCTCTCTCTCTCTCTCTCTCTCTCTCTCTC
>CBVK0101281766.1:0-33829 GCA_900067695.1 Picea abies | reverse complement strand
CTGCTGAGGAGCTCCTTATGAGAGCCTGAACACATAACTGTAGAGACATCACCAGAGTAACCAAAATAATGTGTAACACTTGGTTCGGTTTGGTTATGGTAAAAAAATTTACATACCTTGGTTCTCTCCATCATATAAAGGCTATTAGCATGATCAACCATGAATAGTGAAACTCTATTCCTAGATCCTGTGCATCCTTGTATTCATCCAGGAATAAGTTCAAGAGATACAGTGCCAAACTCACTGTGGTTCCCTTAGCACATTGGGATGCAACTGTGACAACCCCAGCTGGAAATTCCTTTCTATGGAATTTTCTTAGTAGCTTACAAGCTAAGAATTTTATGCCCATTTGTGTGGCAACATCGTTGATCCTCTTGAGAATATTTCCTCATGTCCCCCTTTCGGTGCCATACTTCTTCTTCATCTCTTCTGCTAGTTCTTTCTCCATGGTTTTTTCATCCATAAACTATGTTGGATCCATTCCCCAAGATGGAAATCCTGTTATGTTTGCAATAATATCTACATCTATCGAGATGAGCTTGTCCAACCAGATATATCCACCATGTGTGACTGCTAATCGTTGTTTGATGCACGCACCTGCATACTGACCTCTACCAAAATGTGGTAGATCCAAAATACCTAAAATTCATGTTTTCCCCAATCTTGTTTCCCAATAGAGTGGCTGATCCATCGGTTCCCCAACTAAATTTATGCCTAGAGCCTCCATGTACACTCTCTTTGCAAATTCCAGAAACTTTTCTGTGTCTGCTACATCGTGGTCTGAGTATTTTAGCTTGTCAATATGACCCAACAAGTCTAATCCCACTTGTAGCACATATGGTATACGTGGTGGGATGCTGGCTATGATAGGTTTCTTGTGAGGTGACCTAGGTACCTGTTGCTTGACTTTCTTCGGTGGTGATGGTTGGTTCGAGGTTCCAGCGGCTCCTAGTTGTTCTTCAAAATACCACTCTGGCCAACATGTGACGCCCTTTATTGTTACTTTCGGTGGGTGGTATGAGATAGTGGTTTGAGACTCATTTGGCTCAACTATTGCTTCCATATTCATCATCATTCCATTGACTCTTGGAGTTGCTTCGGTGTTCTCTGGTTGCACCTTCTTCAGGGTTTCTACATTTTGGTTTTGCTGATCTTGTACCTTTACTAGTATATCTATATATGTGCCCTCTGGTGCTGGTTGTTCAGTTTATTCTAGCATAGGTGTAGGGTTAACCGATGTTGTGTCTGGATATGGGATTTTGTCAACATTAACGATCTCCGACGACTATTGTTCACTTTCTTCCAACTATACTCGTGACCTAGTTTTAACTCTGGTTGGTCTGGCACTTTGGCTTGCTTCTACTTTCTTTGGAGGTGCCATGGTGGTGAATGTCGAATAGTTGCTAAATTTGAATGGTCTCTGTGAACTTTGTGGACTCGGCTCTGTGCTCCTTAACCTCTATCGCTCTTTGTTTGTTCTCCTATCGCAATTAGACTCTTTTCTCCCACATATTTGTGTTGTATGGGATTCACATGAATCTTGTCAAAGACGCTTCCTTAATTATGGGTTCAATGCACCTCTGACTCTTTCGTACTTGTCATAACTCCTCCTTACCGACTCTAGTTGGCATGATTAATGTGGTGTCCCATCACTCCTTTTCGTCATTCAATTCCTCCTAATGCCATCTTGTCGTACTTCTTTTGTCATCTTTCTGTTTCCCGCTTGTCTCTATCATTACCTGGTTGTTTTCCTTCTCCTTGCCGAGTTTTTGTTCGTAAGTATGCATGTTCTTTCTTTCTTCAGCGCACTATGCCTTTGTTGGTATCGTTTGATATCCTATTTTTTTTTCTTTACTGTACAGTGGGTGGTCAACTATTCTTGTACAACTTTAGTCGGCTTCCATTAATCATCCCTCTGAGTTTTGTGCCTGATAAGTCTTTCAAATGTACAGTTCCTCCATTTGTGATAGATTGTACTTCATACGGTTCTAGCTAGTGAATTCTTAGATTTCTTGGGTGATGAAACGATTTGTTCTCATACATCAATACTAGATCTCCTTCCTTGAAAGTTTTATTCTTGATGTGTCTATCATGACAAGCTTTGTCCCTTGCTTTCTGAACTTGTTGGTGGAACCCTGCTAAGATCCATTCTTCCTCCATGTTCATTAATTGATTTAGTCACTCCTGTACTATGCCTCATTCTTTCATATTTGTGATTGCTGCTATGCACAAGCTTGGTACTAAAAATTCTAATGGCACCACTGCTTCTTGGCCATAGACTAGTTTAAATGGTGTGTGACCTGTCAAATGTTTGAACATATTCCTGTAGGCCCATAATATTGTTATTGCTTTGAGATCCCAGTCATCTCTCTTGATGTTATAGATATTTGTCAGCGCGTTCTCCAAGATTTTGTTAAATGATTCCACTATGCCATTTTCATGTGGGTGGTATGGTGTTCTCTTCTGATGATGGAATTCAAACTCTTAAGTCATCGCGCTAATGGTTTTGTTTATAAAGTGAGTGCCTTGGTCGCTCATCAAAATTTTTGGGCACCCAAATCGAGTGATTAGTTTTTCAAATAAAAAGTGTGTTGTTCTTTCGGCCGTACAATCCTTTACTATTGCAGCTTCCGCCCATATTGTTAGGTAATTTTTCGTGGTGATAATGTACCCAACTCCTGTTCTTTTTTCTGGTGGGTTGATTGGTCCCACAAAGTCTATTTCCCACTTATCGAATGCCTGCAATGTTATACATGGTCATAATGGCATCTCATCCCTCATATTGGTTTTACCTACCCTTTGACAGGCATCACATCTTTGACAATACTCCTTCGATTCTTTATGAATCGTCATCCACCATAGTCCTACGCACAATAACTTCTACGCAGTAGATTTTCCTTCATAGTTCCCTCCTGCTATTCCTTCCTGAGATTATACTAAAACTCGTGGTCTTTTGTGTTCTAACATGTATCTTTGTAAGATTCTATCTGCACCCATTTTGTATAAGTGTCCTACGATCAGTTGATAGTTTGCAACACAAACTACTTGGATTTTCTTCTACGTAGTGCTATATTCTTGCGACGTAGTACCTATGCTCAAGTAATGAATGATATATGTGAAGTTTTCATCAGTGATATGGAATGAAAATAATTGTGCATCTGTGAAGTTGTCCTCTAAATTCATAGGTTCTTCGCCATTTGTAACTCTTGATAGGTGGCCAGGTCCTGCATTCAATTTTCCTGGCTTAACTATTACTTCAAAGTCAAATTATTGAAATATTAGTAACCATTGACAGATTCTCCCCCCCAACACTGGCTTATTGACTAGGTATTTCAGGGCTAAGTGATCTATGAAAATCTTAAAGTGTTTCCCCAATAAGTAATGTTTGAACTTTTGCAGTGTGTAGACCATAGCTAGGCCTTCTCTCTCCGTAGTGTTATAGTTCTGCTCTAATTCTGATAGTTTTATGCTTGGAAGGGCTATGGAGTGATCCAAATCCCCCTCTCCTGGTTGTGCCAAGATAGCTCCAAGTGCTATGGATGATGCATCTACATGGACATGAAATGTCTTCTCCTGGTCTGGAAATACTAATATTGGTGCACTGACCATCTTTTCCTTCAGGGTATCCAGACCGTGTTGACACTCGTCGTACCACTAAAACTTTGTATCCTTTCTTAACAACTTTTCCATTGGTGCAGTGATCTACGCATACCCTTTGATAAACTTCCTGTAGTATCTTATGTGTCCCAATGTCGCTCTGAGTTGACAGACTATTTTTGGTGGTGGTAAGTTAACAATTACTGCAATCTTTACAGGATCTACTAATAATCCTTGTTTTCATACTATATGGCCAAATAGTATCCAAAATGGTGTTTCGAATATGAATTTTTTATGTTCAATGATATCTGGCGATGCTACATATTTTTAACATCAAGTGTAAGACTTCTACATGGTCTTTCAACAAACTATACACTGTCCAATCATCCAGGTATACCTCTAGAAAATGGTGGATTAATTCCTTAAATGCAGTGATGACTACTCTAGAAAATATTGTTGGTCCATTCTTCAGTCCAAATGTTATGATTATGTATTGGTAGGATCCCCATTCTGTCACAAACGTGGTCTTGTGTCTATCTTCTTGTGCTATCTTGATCTGATGGTAGCCTATGAATCCATCAGTGAATGAGTAAGCTTCATGTCCACCCTCGTTCTCTAACACTTTTTCCATGAGAGGTGTAGGGAATGGTTTATGTAGGCATGCATCGTTCAACTTCCTCGATTCAAAGCATATCCTTATTCCTCCTTGGTTTTCTTCCTACACTACCATCGAGCTTATCCATTCTGATTCTTTGACTAGTTCTATGATTTCGGCTTCGAGCATCCTATCGATCTCATCTTTGACTTTCTGATTATATATTGGGTTCAGTCTGTATGGTCATTGTCTGATCGGTCTCACTTCAGGTCTGAATGGTATCTTCATTTCTCCTAGATCTCTCTCTATACCCTTCATATCTATAAATGTTGTGGGAAATGGGTCACTATACTCATGCAACAACTCTGTTATGATTTCTACTATCTGCTCATTCCGAGTAGTCTCCAATGTTGGCCATTTTGGGATGCTCTGATGTCCGAATGTTGACTTTCTTTACCCTGATCGGCATGGAAATCACTTCTGATTTGATAGGTGGTATTTCTACCTCTCTTTCACCTTCTGCTTCTTTGATTTGAATATCGCACGGATCATCTTTGTCTAGTGCTTCTTCTTTCACATGTTAACATGACAACAGTTCCTTAACTGTTTGTTTTTTTCTTTGTTGTTCTTATGTGATAATTTCTACTTCTGGTTCTTTGATGAATATCACTCCTCTTATATATTTAATAGAAGCATCTGTGTTGTGGTTCTCATGCTCGAATGAGAAAGTGACCGTAAAATTTTGTTGCAATGTCGTCTAGGTCACAGTTCCTTTGCGCAATTCCTGTTCTATATACCAATTCCCAAGTATGCCCTCTAAAGTGTGTATGAAGTGATGAATCCATTCCTTTGGGGGTGCCAATTTCTATAATGTTCTTCACTTCTCTAAGTGTTCCACTGGTGCCCCTTGTCCCTCATACTTCTGTTGCTTGTGGTTCTTTTGTTTTGCACTGAACCTTATGCATAGTAACCACTTACATTGGTACCAATCTGTGATTGTCTCTTTGTGTGTGCCCCACCATATTGCAGGTGTGGCCTTGATTTCTATATCAAGTTCTATCAGTATCTTATTCTCTAAACTTTCATCTTCATACTGTGCCAAGAATGTTTCCAAATCATTTATTCTGTTGAAACCGGGTGGTTCCCTAATTGCTGTGCTGATCCATTTTACTGCATAGTCTATTCCTGCACATCTTCTCATGGATACTTCATGTAGCCTTTGTTGCCAGTTCTATAATAAAGTGTTTGAGTCTGTTTCACATGAAGTAATGCTCCTCCAACTGAGTATTCTATCTACAGTTGGGTTTATGTAATCCTCATCTCACGCAGTTTTTTTGTACAACTGGTCTATTTCCCCTAAGTCCAGGAAAGTAGGTTCTACAAACCTCTCCCCCTCTGATACATCTAATGACACGATGAACTTGTATTCTCCTGACTCAAATGTCATCTTCCTGGTCTTCAAGTTGATTATGGCCTGATTTTCAAATGCCTGATCCAAACCAAGCAACGTTGGGTAAGGTGTTGTGTCGTCCACTATTTCAATGACTTCAAAATCTTCTTTAGTGCACACTCCGTCTAGGTCTACTGTCACTCCTTTCAGTCTACCAATTGGTAGGACTCTATGTTGGTTTGTCAGTTTCACAACAGGTGAATATCCTAATGTGGGCTCTCCCATGCATTTCCATGTCTTCTTTGGTAACACATTAATTTCAGATCCTACATCCAATATGATATCCTCCATGTTTAAATCTCCTATGTTGGCATTCAGTCTAAAATCCCTACTAGTTCTTCTTTGTGTATGTAGGTGATTGACTGTTTTTGGTTCTAGTTTCCCTTTCGTCTCGATGCTACATTTTTATAATATGTTTTGCAATACTTTCATAGATGACGGATCACTTAGTACCTTTACACATGATTGCAAAAATCCTTTGATTTTACTTACTTGTCCCGTGGGTTGCATGTCGTTGGTATGATCCAATACTAGAGGCATCTCGTACTCTGGTGCTTCCTTTTTTTGTTGCGTAGTTGAAGTCATTGCAATGTCCTCCTTCTGTAATTTTTTTTTGGCTTCCTTAAATATATCCTTCTCCTTCTACGTGTCAAATTTCTTCCTTGGTTCAACGTTCTTCTTTACCCATTGATTTTGTGATGGCTCTTTTGGAACAATGTCATCCCCTGTTTTAGCTCCTCCACGATTAACTATGTTGATATTTTGTCCTTCATCCCTTGCTTCAGCTGAGATCCACTGAACATTATGGTTGTTTTGGTTCCTCTTTTCCTATATATTTACTAGTAATGTCGAACATTCTTCTGTATCATGGTCCGATGCGAGACAATACATATAAGTTGCTAGTGGAAGAAGGCATTCCCTTGCATAGTGTCCTGGTTGTTGATAATTATGACATACGACTAGTCCTCGACCTCATCCAAAGCCTCCTCTCGCTCTTCCTCCACCTATGTAGCCTGCTTGATCTCCTCTCGATGCATTGTATTGAGGCGCTTGATTATAGTGCGTGGTATTGTACTAAGGCTATGTCGTGTCGTACTATGGTTTCACGTTATTATATGGTTTTTGTGCAGTATTATACTACTGCTATGCAGTGTTGTATGGAGCTGAAAATTGATTAAACTGTCGTGTGGCTTTCCTAGTCATCATTTCTTCTTGTACTCTATATATGTATCTGATGTCCTTTCTCACATCAGATCCATAGTTCTACAATATTTTTCGTCCTGGCCTACTGACTTGCAAAAGGTGCAATATGAACTCTTTGGAACTGTCTGGTATTTTGGCATCATCGTGCAATGATAAGGATCGTGACCTGGTTTCTTACAAATTTTGCACCATAGTCCTCCTGTTGGTAATGTATTTGGAATTCCGGCTGCCATATACTACATGAATGTTGGGCATTCATTCTTGTGGTGTCCTTCCATCCTACTGGTAGTACACCAAACAAATTCCCGTTTATCCTTATTCGTATTTTGGTTGAGTTGGAATGTTAAGTTCTTCAAATCCTCCTTTAGTTCTTCAATAGCTAGATTTGTCTATTGATATTGATTTTCTTCCAGTTGTAGGGCTACCTACAGAGCCTCTGCCTATGTCTGAAAATTTTGTTGTCACAATGGGTATTTTAAGTGTGGGAGCAATGAATTAACAAACAAGTGTCAATGCTTAATATTAGTCATGAGGTAGTTCAATTTCCCCTTCAGTCACTTGAATCTCTGGTCGATCTCCCATATAGATTCTCCTGGTTTCTATAGGATTTCTATCATCTCATTGATGTATTGATCCTCTGAGATAGGATTATGGAACTCATTTATTAGTAACTTCTTAATGTCTGTCAATGTCCTTGTCATCCCCGATGCACTATTTTCATCGAGACTCATGTACCAATCTAGTGCACGGTATCTTAGCGTAATAGCTAATTACACAAGTTTGGTATCTTCATCAGTGATCTGCTTTTCTTCCTAGATATTTGCACAAATGAACAAGTGTTTCTTGGGGTCTTTTGTTGCTTCTCCTCGAAATTATGGTAACCTGATGGTGGGATCGTGTCCTTCTATTATGAATGTTGAACTACTACATCCACGCGGTGTAGATACTTGACTAGTGTTTCTTGAACTAGCTCCTCCAGTTGTTTCTCCTTATGTAGATGTACTTCATGTTGTCGAACTTCTTTTCAACTTCAGTTGTCTAAACGATGGTGTTTTATTTGGTGTATTAGTCACACATGGGTTTATAGGTGTTAGGGTCCTAACCCACACATAGGTAGAACAATATATTTGGATGTATTAAAGGTCAATATTAATATGGCCTTTCAATAAAATAGAAGAAGGCGGATGTAAGAAGACCTAACAGAAGCTTCTGCTTCTAGAAGGATCTTCCTCTAGATGCTTCTTTTTAGTATAAATAGGAGTCAAGGGTATGAGAACCCTAGCTTGGATATTATTGTAATAGAGCTCTGTTCAACTGGAGGTTGCCCCCTCGAAGAGGCCCATGAACATTGCTTTCAGATTCAAAGTGTTATCTCTGTTATTATTCTCTTATCATTTCAGTGCTATTGTGGTGAATGTTCTAGTTATATTGTTGTTATTCTGCCATTTCTAGCATTTCATTTCTGTTCTACATACATTTTATATATGGTATATTACAAGTGGTATTAGAGCACTTTCCTTGGTAGAAAGTGTGGGTTAATTTTTCTTTTTTCAGGGTAGAGACGTATTCTGGCGTCTTTAAGCCACAGAGATCTGTCATTACGCGCATAAACCCGTGGTTGAGGGATTCATACATGCAGGAAATACAAGTGGTACTTAAGCTCACATCTGTTGGCCACCCTTGTAACCCCTGTTGGTACCCCTTCGCGTGGTAGCACATCAGACAACACCTGTGTATAGATCGTCCTAGATTACTTGAATCCCTCTTTAGATAAACTGATTGGTCGTCTGACTGCCATAGTGTCTCCAAGAACAGCACTCGGGAAGATATTCTCTAGTACCTGGGTAGTTGGGTAGTACAACTAAGGGTACAGTCTATCCTCCTTAGTTAGTGCCCTGAGATATTGGGCCGAGTACTACTATTGGATCCGTCACGTATATCAGAGAGCTGTAGCATAGGGAAAATCATTATCTGTAGAACCCTTGAATACCTAACCCTTGGGGATAGAAACATAAACAAATTAAAACAGATAAGATCTATTGCTGCACAACTGTGTTGAGGTTGCCAAGTAAATACACATTTCTTTCTGGTTAAGCATTTGGGCATTTCCTCTTTGCAGTATTCTTCATATCGGAGTATAACCCCACAGGTGTTAAAAAAAAACAGTTTGGAATTTTTTTCACCATTATTTGAGACCTATTCCATTGGATTCATCTCTTCTCCTTTATCACATTCACCCATATCATTTTTTGACAAAACATTTTGACCCCGCCCGCTCCTTTTCAGTTCCCCCATCCTCATGGCCCATAATCATAGCCAAGACTTGGAAGCTTGCTTCAAAACCTTGCAATATGGTCTCATCAAAACCCAACAAGAAGTGAAACAACTTAGTGCCAATGTTGCAGCCATCAATACAACCATGCAGTCCTCAATGGAGGAAATCAAACAAGACCTCACCACCCAGCTTGAATCAGTCTTTTTGGCACTCTCCGCCAAACTGCATATCCCTACAGATAACCCTTCCTCTTCCTCACCTCCACATCGTGAAGGTGACCATTCCTCTCATTCCAATAACTTTCAAAACCATCACTTTCAACGTGACCTATGCTTTTTGCGGGTGGATGTGACCAAATTTTATGGCTCAGGCCCCACTGGTTGGGTAACCCAAATGGAACATTATTTATCTTTATATGACATTACAAATAACTTGGCCAAACTCCAGTATGGTGTTCTCCATCTAGATCAAGAACGGTGGCAATGGCGGCAATGGAGAAAAACTTATCGTCAAGGGTATATTGCTTGGACACACTTTGTGGCAAGGCTTTATGAATGCTTTGACATTGAAACCAATCATTTGGGCCGTTTGATAAAGTTGAAACAATTAGGAATATTGGAAGAATTTATAGTTGCCTTTGAGCGCCTGGCTTTTAGAACAGAGGGCATGTTTGATGCCTTTTTCTGAGACTGTTTTATCAGCGGCCTCAAGGATGAGATTCGGGCCCATGTACTCATGGATCGACCTTAGAGTTGGGTGGAGGCTACTAAAAGAGATAAAGAAGCACAATAGGTGGTATCCTCTCAAAACCAAAAACCCTTCTTTATCCCTCTCCCTAAACCAGTAAACCTCACTACTCCCTATACTCCACTAAAGATCTAAAAATTGACCAGGGCTAAAATGGATGAACACCAAATCAAAGGCCTTTGTTATAACTATGATGAAAAATATTTCCCGGGCCACACGTGTAAAGAAAAAAATATTTTTATGGCCATCTCCAAGGATATTTTGGAAGAGGATATAGAAACTCCCCTTGTGTCTGAGTCACCTGAATCCAATGACATAACCCCTCCCTCAGACCCTACCGAAGTAGAACCAATCATTTCCCTCAATTCTCTCACTGGCTTCTCCACTCCCCAAACCCTCAAGATAATCAGTTATATCAAGCATCGGAAGGTCATTATTCTGGTTGATAGTGGCAGCACCCATAATTTTATTCATCGCCGCATTTTCCAAGAAACTCATTGCTACATCCATGCCGTCAATAATTTCCAAATCATGATTTCCAATGATGGTTCCATGAAATGTGGAGGGCGTTGTGAAAATGTGCATCTCCAAATTGGTGACTACCACCTGAAATCCCATATGTTTTCTATCGACATGGGAGGTTGTGACATTGTGTTGGGTGCAGACTGGCTAAGGACTTTGGGTCCCATTCTCATGGATTTTAAAGACTTAACCATGCAATTCGACCATGAGGGCCACCAATATAAGTTCCAAGGAATCACCTCTAGTTCAACTGAGATCATTAGTTCCCATCGCATGGAAAAGATGCTCAAAAAAGGTCATTCTGGTGTTATTGCCCAACTCCATGCCATGCAAGCAACAAAGATACCCTCGGTCCCGCAAGGCCTCCAAGCCATCCTTTCTAAACATCAATTGGTATTTTCGACTCCCCAAGGACTCCCTCCTTCCCGTGGTGTTCACGATCATTCCATTCCCCTTGTACCTGAAAGCCTTTCTCCCAATATCCATTTGTATCGTCACCCCTTTTCCCCAAAAAATGAAATTGAGAAAATTATCTAGGAACTCTTTAATGCAGGCGTTATCCACCCTAATACGAACCCCTACTCTTCTCCCATGATCATGGTCCTAAAGAAATAAGGTTCTTGGATAATGTGTCTTGACTTATGTGCCATCAACAAACTTACCATCAAAGAAAAGTTCCCCATTCCTGTCATTGATGACCTCCAGGATGAATTGAGTGGCACCCAATTCTTCACTAAACTGGATCTTCATTCGGGCTACCACCAGATGCGTATGAAAGAGGCATACATTCCAAAGACTGCCTTTAGAACTCATGAGGGCCACTATGAGTTTTTGGTCATGCCCTTTGGCTTGTGTAATGCCCCCTCCACCCTCCAAAGCCTCATGAATCATGTCTTTCGTCCTTTTCTCTGCCATTTTGTCTTAGTTTTCTTTGATGATATCCTCATCTATAGAAAAACTTGGATAGACCATCTTGATCATGTGGATCGAGTTCTCCATATACTCTCTCAACACCAACTTTTCCTGAAACATTCTAAATGTGATTTTGGCACCTCAGAAGTAGAATACTTGGGTCATCTGGTTGGCAAGGATGGCATCAAGGTGGATCCTAAAAAGATTGAAGCTATGCAAGAATAGCCTCACCCAAAGACTCTTAAGAGCTTGTGTAGATTTCTAGGCTTAACACGGTATTATCGCAAGTTTGTTAAGAACTATGGAAGATTGCAGCACCTTTCACTACTCTCCTAAAAAAGAACTCTTTCACTTGGAATCCAGCTGCTGCTCAAGATTTTCAAACCTTCAATATGGCCATGTGCACCACTCCACTCCTTGCCCTACCCGATTTCACAAAGACCTTTGTGTTGGAATGTGATGCCTCAGGGAAAGGAATTGGTGTTGTCCTTATGCAAGAGGGTCAACCTTTAGCCTTTACCAGCAAGCAACTATCTGAAAGAAATATGGGCAAATCCATCTATGAAAATGAAATGTTGTCTAGTCTGCATGTCGTTGATCTATGCCGCCCTTATCTATTGGGGAAACATTTCCAAATTAAGACAGACCATCAAAGCCTCAAGTATTTTCTGGAACAACACATTTCCTCCCTAGAACAACAAAAATGGGTGACTAAGATCTTTGGATATGATTATAAGATCATTTACAAGAAAGGAAAAGACAATGTGGTTGTGGATGCACTTTCCCACAAATATGAAGATGAAGGATCCTTTTTTTATCTTTCATTCATTGTCCCAGATTGGCTCGAAGTCGTTCGCCAGGAATGGCTACAAGATCCCAAAAGTTCACAGCTGATCCAACAATTGCAGTCCAATGCTCTAGCTTCCCTAGGGTACTCTTGGCTCCATGATGAACTTTGATACAAAGGCCATTTGTATTTAAGTAAACAATCAAATCTTAAATCCACGGTACTTTTTGAGGTTCATGCTACACCCACAGCAGGGAACTCCGGGTTCACCAAAACCTATGACAGGGTCAAATGTTCCTTTTTCTGGGCTGTTATGAAACAAGACATTCGTAATTTTGTCGTTGAATGTGATGTATGTCAACACAACAAGGGAGAAACAGTCAAATCTCCGGGCACACTACAACCACTCCTGATTCCACTTGCTATTTGGAAAGATATCTCTATGGATTTTATTACCGTCTTACCCAAATCGGGAAATAAATCAGTCATCATGGTGGTTGTTGATCACCTTTCCAAGTATTCTCATTTCTACACCTTGCAACACCCATTTACAACATCCACAATGGCTCAAATTTTCATGGATTAGGTCTTCAATCTTCATGGCATACCGCACTCTATTGTTTCTGATCGTGACCCAACTTTCACAAGCAATTTTTGGCAAGAACTGTTCAAGATACAAGGCACCAAATTGCATCTCATCACAACTTATCATCCCCAGACTGATGGCCAAACAAAAGTTTTCAACAAGTTCCTGGAAACATATTTGAGGTGTTTTGCCTCAGAAAAGCAAAATCAATGGGCTCAATAGTTACTCCTAGTTGAATGGTGGTACAACACTTCATACCATACAACTACACACATGACTCCTTTTGAAGCAGTATATGGACATAAGCCACCTTCAGTTCTCTCATACTTACCAGGTGCCTCAAAGGTCCAGGTGGTTGACCTAACAGTTACAGCTCAAGAGGCTAATATTCGTACACGCAAAGAGAATTTGGTCATGGCACATAATTGCATGAAGCAACAAGCATATCAAGGTCACTTTGAATGTCAATTTGAAGAAGGGGATCATGTGTTTCTTCGACTGCAACCTTACAAGAAAACTTCCCTCAAGGCCAAGCATTATCATAAGTTAGCGCCAAAATTTTATGGTCCTTATACCATTCTCAAGTGTCTGGGACAAGTAGCCTATCAATTAGCTTTTCCCATCCATTCAAATCTACATCATGTTTTTCATGTTTCATGCTTAAAGAAGGTTATTGGAGCTAAGTGCCAAATTCAAACCAACCTTCCAGAGTTAGATGAAGAAGGATCCATTTGGCTACATCTGAAAGCAGTTTTGGACTAGAGTGAGTGTCGTCTACATCAGAGAACCATCAAGGAAGTGCTAGTCTAGTGGAAGGATACAACTCCGGCAGATGCCACTTGGGAACCAACTACCATTCTGCAACAATTTCCTCATCTCAAGCCCTGAGGAAAAGGTCATTTTTAAGGGGGTGGACATGTTAGGGTCCTAACCTTCACATAGGTAGAACAATATATTTGGATGTAATAAAGGTCAATATTAATAAGGCCTTTCAATAAAATAGAATAAGGTGGATGTAATAAGACCTAATAGAAGCTTCTGCTTCTATAAGGATCTTCCTCTAGATGCTTCTTTTTAGTATAAATAGGAGTCGAGGGTATGAGAACCCTAGCTTGGATATTGGATATTATTGTAATAGAGCTCTACTCAACTGGAGGTTTCCCCCTCGAAGTGGCCCGTGAACATTGATTTCAGATTCAAAGTGTTATTTCTGTTATTATTCTCTTATCATTTCAGTGTTATTGTGGTGAATGTTTTGGTTATATTGTTGTTATTCTTCCATTTCTAGCATTTTATTTATGTTCTGCATACATTTTATATCTGGTATACTACAATGGGTTCCACACTGACGTTAATATGGATAGGATTGTTGCCTTCTCTTCCCGTTCTTGGGCCTCTTTTCTTCCTCTCATATGTTGCATGTAGGATTTCCTCAATATTCTCCACAACTCAAAGATCCTCTACCTCTTCCTCATCACTCGTCAAACCTTCCCTCACGGCTACGACTCTCTTCTTAGTATTCACCTTGTATTGGTAGGGTAATCTACTATGTGTCTTTTCAATTGTCTCCAAGATCCACCGTATCTGTTCTTCATCCATCATGATCACGTCCAAGGCTTCCTCCTTATTTCCCTTATCCTTTCCCCCTTCCATTTCTCCTCTTTCTATCAGTGCTTCCCCCCTTCCCCCATGCACGCAGGGAAATTTACTTGTTTGACTCCATTGTTAGTACAACTTTGTTGTATAACAATATCTTAATAGACGTATAAAACAATCTTATGTACCTTCCTTGAGGTCCTCGTAGAAATTGTTGCTTCGTTGTGCTATGTGACTTTGTTGTGTCGACTGTAAATTATATTATGAAACCTGCCACAATACTGTCAATCCAAAAATCTATTGCATGAGTGAATTTTTTGTTCACCTATTATAACTTCTCAATCTGTGCTGGGGTCCACTCGAGCTATTGAATCCAGTTTGTTGCATGATTATCCTTCAACCTTAGTATCCACTCCTGCAGTAAGTGTGGGAAATAATAGAAAAAGACTTCATGTAAATTTGTAAACACATGTTTCTCAAGATATTTTCGGGGTGTTATTATAGGGTTTCTTTTATCTTTATGTGAAAAATCCATCTCTTTGGTTCTTAGCCAAGTTTATATCTTTGATTTTGTGGGATTCCATAGTCTCAACATTCCCTTCTAATGGTTCATTTCTCTCTTCCCTAATCTTTTCTTGATCTGCCTCTTACGGGTCTTCAAATTATCTCATCTACTCAACCCTCTCTTGTTCCTACCAATGACAATGAAACCATTTGTTGGTTAACTCTCTTATTTACCCTTCTATTATGTCTGAGTTTGTATTGACCCAATGTTCATGTCTATTCTGGTTTCTAGCAAAGCCTCTAAAACTATTGGCCCTCTTGGTAAACCAGAAGGAAACACAACACACAGAATGCGCTGCGTAGTCTCACCCGAGATAGATTTAATGGGTGGCTATAAGATTTAGGTGTTTACATCCTAGGATTGAGTGTGAGATATGGAAACTGTAAATTCAACCATTACTATAACTAGTAAACGCAATGTACTGTTATTGATGAATAAGCAGGAAATATAACAAATCATTCATTAAGCATCACAATAACTACTAAAGACAATAAAGATATGCATGCACTCATCACATAATATAGATGTTACCATGGTTCACCCCTTCCTGGGCCACGTCCATAATGATTTGGCTCCCATCTCTTTTATTATAATATTTCCGCATCTATAGTGCCACATGCCTTACAATCCTTCACAGTTGGGTAAGATCTATATGAGGCGGACTAGATCACACCAGGATCCTTAGCCTACGATATAACCCTCAATGTCTCCCCACCTTCATCCTCTCTAGCTCAACAACTTATAAAAAATAGACCATACAACACAATATCGCATAGCGGTTTGCCACAATAATGCTTTCTACAATAACAACCTATCTCTATCATATTCCAACTCTTACAAAAACAACCTGACCCGTGTATGATACCTAAGTATCTATATTTATACTTTTTTTGTCTGTTCAACCTTTACAATGCATTACCAAAACCATAACCCTGTCTTCATTAGGTCTTCCTTGCATGCATCCGTGACGTGCTTCCTTCCAGATGTCGCTTTCATTGTGCACTCTTTCTTTCCCAAAATCGCCTTTCTTCCCGCTTTGGCTTTCTTCCAAGAGTGATATTGTCGACATTAATGGACTTTTATGTTTTCATACAGTCACAATTTTTTTTTATCATTTGCTGGAAACACATGATAACTTTCCCATATTCATCAAATGTTTTCCTTTGTTATATGCTAGTTATGAGAGTAAGAAGATTTATTTATGGTGGACTTCAAGAAAAGAAGATTTATTTATGGTGGACTTCAAGTCCCTTGTTTTCTTACAAGAATATGTTGGACATAACCTCTCCAAAAATAATATAAATAGATCCTTCAAAACCTCCTAATAATCCATTGTCTTCATGCAAACAAGTTTATTAGGCCAAAATAGTCATGCCATATCATTCTCCTTCTCTATCTCTTATAGCCCTTGAAAGCTAGCCTCATCAAGATGTTGATCCTAAGCAATCAAAATTCCATCAAACCATATAGCTCAACCTTGAGTAAAACCTCATTCCATATTGAGGGGTGACATGCCTAATATAATAGGATAACCCCCAAGGGTAGTCATGGTATGTAGAAACATAAAATTAGTAGGGCATTTCTAAGAATCAACGGAGACAAGGATATATTCCAATATACCTTCTGATTTGACTATGGAATGATCAACCATTTGGAAAATAGTAGGTGTTGGTCATAACAGGTTATGGATTTGTAATTTATCCATAACCTCCTTGCATTATGTTAATTCCCTCAATGATATCCCCTTGTAAATATGAAAGGTGGATACATACATCCAAATAGTAACTAAAGGGGGATATGCTTGATAGAGATGTGGATAAACTGAAGAAGCCTCTAAGAACAAACATGGTTGTTTCCCAAGGAGATCCAATGATTCAATATACTTTAAGTAACAAATGGAAAAGTACAAATACCTCCCCCATATAATATTTGAATCACCCAAACTATCGATTATGTGAAGAAAGGAACATGACTAAAAATACTCTTAAGGCACAAGGCATGGGTGTTAAGTTTGAGTTGCATGATACTTTAGGAACTAGCCATTTTGCAATGTATTCTAAGTTGGATCATGATAAATTGGACTCTCTCTAACCATTCCAAATTAATTAATTGTAAATTGGGTCACCAAACCTCAAAATCATAAAGAACTATGAATTTGATAATTGTGTCAAATAGGTGCATATTTGAGGGTATGCCATGAAAGTTTACAAGGACACATTTTCGCACACACACAAACTTTGTACCCCTTACCAAGCCAAAAATGGGAAGCATGCCTCAAGTTGTATCTAGGGATTGTAAATTAGACCACTAGGTATGTACATGTCGTGGAGACATTACATTGTGGGTATCAATTTTCTTGTGTACCAATACTATTGAGGAATATTTCATCATGCATTTGGCTAAGACACACAATTTCTTGAATGCATTGGATTGAAGAATTGATCTATACAATCAACATACAAGTGGGAAGACACATAACATATGGAAACATCATGGATATCACATGGAGGAACATGAACAACAAACTATAATTTTCTAAAATGGTTATTTTGTTATCTTTTCCAAAGTAGTGATAAATTTAACTATATTGTAATGTATTTCAAATCCCCCTTGTATATTAAGTTTCTAGTGACAAGGGAACATATTTTAAAATGGGATTGTAGAGGTTTCGACTTAAGGAATATATTTCTTGTCTAATTATTCCACCCTTAAGAAAAAAAGGGTCAAGTCATATGCCATTTTCTTTTGGGAGGGTCTTATTGCAATTAAATTGATCAAAATTATTTTTGGGAAAATTAATGTCATATGAGCCCAATTTCTTGTAGTTTGCAATCTCGGAGAGAGTATTTGATGCATTTTAAACCAATGAAGTAGAAGAAAACTTGATGAATATGTAAACTAGTGGCCATTGAAGGAAAACTGCTAGTTGCATTGAGGTAGTCATGTTGGAATATGTTGTGTTGAAGAAAGAACCCTTTGAGCTTTTCCAGGGGACTATTGACAATAGATGAGGTTGAAAGGGTTATATTTCATTTTACCAAAAATATGATCATTGGGTTATATGGTATTAAAAATGGAAATATTTGATAGTGATAGGTATGTTTTTTGTAGTGGAAGCTAGGAATCCACAACAAATCTAGGTTTGAGAGCAATGTCAATAAGGGCCCTAGAGAATTCACTCTATAATGGAACCTAGACATTGGTAGAAATCCTATGTTGAACAAAATTCATGATAACATTTGAAAATTTTGATGACAATATACCTCACATAGGATAAATTCATGGTGAGGAGAACATTGGAAATGGTATGTCACTTGTGACAATGAAGAGGTGGTGCTACATTCAACAAGGCTAAAATTGGAATGAGGAAGCATAAATTGTGAAAATGTCACAATTGATTAGAGGCTCACCAAAGGATATGGTGATTACATAGTAGTTAGTGAAATGCATGAATATTGGTAATATACAAAGAGTTAGGTTGAATGATCTTTTAATATACAAAGAGTTGAACTTGGTAATTGACAGAAAATCTGGACTTGGAGGCAATGATGAAGCATCAAGAAAATTCTAAAAGAAGTTTGATTCAAGAACTAAAACACAAAATATCATAACATTTTCGGTATGAAGAAATCACAACTCACGGAAAAAGAGGAAAAGATGCCCATAATTCTTAGGAGAGGATAAATCATTAAACAAAGCATTAAATCTGACTAGGAACATTCACCTCAAAAATGAATTTAATGGATTGAAGTTGATGGAAGGAGATGGAATGAAAAACCATTTGAAAAAAATAAAAAGATTTATAAACAGAGTCATAGTGGTTAGTATGAGTATGAAACATGAAGAACCATTGACATTTTTTTTAATAGTTTATCAAAATATTAAAAAGGGTTGATATTAACCATCAACATCATAATTAAATCAAGTGTCGTGACATTTAAAGACATCAATGTACTTTTATTACAAAAGACATAAGCCCATTAAAAGAATATTGGAAATATGCATCCTCTTGAATTAACTATTAATAATCCACCACCTATCAAAAGTTGGAACACCATGCCACATTATATGACCACATTACAAGGAAAACAACTTTTAGCAGATGTTATAGTGGAGGTTTCTAGTGTTACACAATTGGCACAAATTGTCAAAAAAACCTTTGCTACAAAATATGTTATAGATAGAGGATGGTTTTGTGGATACTATAACGGAAGTTGATTATAACTAAAAAAATATGGGGGGTCAGAGGTGTTAGCGAATGTCTACAAATAGGTGCATTTGTATAAGGCACAAGCACCATTGCATACATACACCTACAAGACCAGTGCTTTCCACTTAACTTCAAGCACCAGGGCAGTAAAATATGAAATCACTGGGGTAGTAAAATATTTAATAATCTGGGCATTTGTCTTATAAGAACTGGGGCTTTAACATGAAAACACACTAGCAGAGTTAAAAATAATTAATCACTGGGATTTTATGCATAAAACGAATCGATGTGTTATTAATAAGACGACACCGATGTTGTTTAAAATAATATACACCGGTTCATTACAGGGAAAAAGTCCCAATGCATTAAAAATCAAAAGCAATGATTCTTATCAATAACACAATATCTTCGGTGTGTATCAATAACACATACACATCGGTGCTTCGTATAAGATTATACACACTAATGGACAACTTTTTAATATAATTTATGTTATTAAATTAATATTGAAACCAATGCTAATTGATTACATAAAAGCATCAGTGTGAATTTCATATGAAATGCACCATTAAGTTTTAATATTGCATGCGTCGATGAGATCAATAATTAAAATACACCAAGAAACATCAACTTATGATAGTGCAATTATTGTTATTTTTTAATTCCATTATTTATCAAAAAAATTGCATATATCTTATATTTTTATTAGTGAATTTGGATATGATGTTTGGATTAATTTGTTATATCATCAGATTTTGCATCTCTTCGTTATAATATTTAGTTATCCATATATTTAATCAATGATGTAACATTTCATAATGACATTGGACAATGCAATAAAATAAATTAAAACATATTTTATTATATGAATAAGAGGGTATTTGTCACACAAAATGGGATACTTATCGGTAATCCCCTGTCTTTCAATTGGGACACTATGTCCATTACATTAAACATTCTTTTTTATTTTCATAGACAATTATTTCAAAAAAAATACAATTGCATCTTGCATTGTTATCAAAATATATTGGTCATCATTCTTCACTGGAACTGTTGGTAGTGCTCAAGCTACTTCCATGCCTTGGGTTATTTTGCTGAATGTTTGGTTGGTTGTCTTGATTTCCTTGTTCTTCTTGAAGTTCCATCTAAAAACATAAAAATAAATTGTAATGAGTCTATCTACATTCATGAGAATAATGAAAATTGAAATAAATAATATACATGAATCTAAATTGAAAAGCGATGTACCTCCAAAGAAAGAAGTGACTCGTGAATTATACAAATATGTTCAAACTCAAACATCATGCCTTGTTTCAATAATTATTCTGTTGGCTCAGTTCCATACTTTGTTTCTTGCAAGTTTTATACCCCATAATAAATCATATATTTAATATAAAATATTTTTTTTTTGTTAATTATAAAATAATGGAAGAAACACAATATAGATTATACTTACAAATTTGAAAATTAATTTTTGATATGCCAACATATAATCACAACCCTTAATTAACCCAATGTCAATCAATTTATTTAATGGCTCTTCTTTGTATGTTAGCACCTGTTTGAACACATTAAAGGATGGTTGTTGTAAAACAACTTAAAATATACAAAACAAACCTCAAGATGTTATAAGTAAATAACAATTTCTCACAAACTTTGCTATCAACCCTTTTCTTCCTTGTCAGCCAGTTTTATGTGCATAATGAGTTCCATTTTGTTTTCTTTCTGTAAGAGAATATTTGAAATTAATATTTAATGTAGAATTAATTATTTGTACCTAATAGAAAAATTCAATGATTACATACATTTGAAGCACATTGTTGTTGAGATAGGTCGTCCTTTGATGCAATTATTTCCAATTCTTTGACCATCTCCTTTTACAATTTTTTAGACATTCCTACTGACATATTTTAGATATCATCTCATTGGTCCTCTGGGATTTTCATATATATATATATATATATTGTAAAAAAGTGTTTTTAGGAATATTGCTTTTTGAATGATTTTTTTTTTGTTGTTGTATGTTTTTGCTATTGCAATTCTGATAGGTCTCATTGACCATTGCTATGGAAATGCTTTATGTAGTTTAAATATAACCGGGTTCTTGGAATCATTGGATTGATTTATATATTGTAAATGGAAAGTATGTCTACACGTTCATTCCACTATATCCCTCATAGTTCTATAAAAGTTTACCCCCCTTTGATTAATCTCCAACACCACTCCAGATGAGATAAGGACCAATTCATGATCATTTATATCTTCAATATTAATTAATTTTGTTTTGTTATGATGACATTTTACTCCCTCGTTGTTGGTTCCTGTAGAACATTAAACATATGTGAATTAACAGATTGTTTGAAACATGTGAACTAATATTCCTAAGTATATTATTAATGAAAATTCAAAAGAAAAAATCATATTGAATAATATTTTTTCATTCATCTGATTCATCCCTCTACAATTTTTCCATCAAGCTTTTACACTCTTCTGCACTCAGATCAGAAATTATGTTATCAAGTTTCCTCATTTTTGTTATCTTTTTAGATCGGGAGGTACTCCGCATGTTTTGTCCTATATGAGGATGTTACCTTATGTTGACACTACTAGGCACTTAACTTTGTAATGGGTTTTTATAAATTTGTAAAGTGGTTCTTTTAATAAAGTGTACCTTCTATTAATAAAGTGACTTTATTTCATAAAGTGCACTTATGTAATAAAGCGAAATGTACTTTAATATTTTAAGTGATTTATTTTGGAGGGAATGAATCATGACCTTTGATATTGTAAAGGGAATATTAGATATTGGCCTTTGGATTTAGTGTTGGGGAAGGTGAAAAGACACTTTGTAGGGAAAAGAACATTTTCAGATTTTATACAAGAATGCATTGGGTAGTGTCAAAGACAAGAAAAGAATAGTGTAAGAGAGATTTTTGAGGAGAGCTTGGAGAGGAATGTAAGCAATAACGAGGGCACTTTCCCCAAGAGAGTTTGGGTGAAAATCCCAAGGGAGTCATTTATGTTTTGAGTGCTACTGGTTTTTATTTGTTGGGACAAGCCGTACTATATGGATCCATATAGGTTGTACAACAAAAACCTAGGCACAAAAATCGAGGCATGTGTTGGAACAATTTTTTAGGCATCTTGTGAATCATTTTCTAAAGGAGGTCAGTCGTACAGGAGGGAAGGTACAACATTTTGTTTTGGGCACTTTTGTCAAGGTGACATTTTCAGCAAATCTATACAACTGTACTGACTATGGCACACTTTTCAAGGTAGTTTGTGGGTGGGACAATTTTGTGCTATAAGTTGTTTCTCTTGCTGGAAAATTTATTGTGGCTACTGATAAATCTTTCCTAAAGCTAATAGAATCTCTCTCTCTCTCTTTGGGTTTCCCCACATTGGGGTTTTCTGTGGCATTTGCCTAAATTTCTAATTTATTTATGGTTGGATGAATTTTGTTCATTGTGTTTATTTCCACTGCAAAATTACTTAGAAATGTGTATTTCTGCTTATGGTAATTTATGAATGTGGGTTTTAGAAATTTCAGAGTTCATGGAAGACAATTATCTCTCGGTTTCTAAGTGTATGAAAAAATATTGGCTTGCTGATTTTTGTCATTTAAATTTATATGGTATTAGAGCTAGGGCTTTGAGTGACAATGAGTAGTGAAGGGGGGGAATTTGTGATTGTTTTCCTTGAGATGTGATGGGGAATATGGTTGCATGTATTATATTTGAGGATCGATTGGATGGCATTTCCAACGATTTTAAGTGGAAGTTCCAGATGTTAGTTGTTCTCAAGGAGAACAAGATTTGGAACTATGTCAGTTCTATTGTTGTGGCTCCCACAATAGATCCTATTTCTTTGGATTTGCATGAGGTCAAGGAGGAAAAATCTTAGAGGATTATTCTATATGGGGTAAAGGATCACCTTATCCCACACTTGGCTGAGAAGAGGACAACCAAAGATATGTGGGATGCACTTAAGAACTTATTTGAGGCGAAGAATGAAAACTGAAAGATTGCCTTCAAGGCTAAGCTGCATGATACCAAGATGGGAAAGGAGGAGAGTGTTTATTCTTGTCTTACCCAGGTAGCTCAAGTGAAATATGATTTGGTAACAATTGGAGAGGTCATATCAGATTCAGAGTTGGTGAGGATATCCTTGAAAGGATTCACCAAGGAATGGGAAGTCATTGTGAAGTGTGTGGTGGGTTGTGAGCATCTTCCATATTGGAGCAGATTGTGGGATGATTTCACTCAGGAGGAGATCTGGGAAGGATCTCAGAGGAATGAACATAAGACAGATGGAGCTGATGACAATATTTCTCTTACTACAAAGAACAAGAAGAAAGGAAGTTCTAGGAGGGACTTGAGTAAAGTCATATGTTACTATTGTAACCAATTGGGGAACCTTGCTTCTCATTGTCCTTAGAGGAAGAAGAAGAAGAAGGAACCAAAGGAGCTTGAGACAACTTCTACAACAACCATGGAGGAATTTTCTTCCAATTATGACAAGGAATTTTCTTTGGTTACCCTAGTTTCCAGTATCGATAGCGAAGGTTTTGGAGGTGATATCAGATGGATTGTGGATAGTGGAGCCTCTTTCCACATGACGATAATCCGACGAATATTCCTAATTGTCACAGAGACAGGTCCTGACCGATAGGTGGCAAATGAAGCTGGTATGGAATGATCTATACGTGGAGTTGGAAAGGTTAGATTCTGACTTGAGTATGGAGGATTCTTGGAGCTTGATGGAGTTTTCTTTGTTCCAGGCTTGATGGTTAACTTTATCTCAGTCTCAGCCTTGTAAGATGTAGGATATTGTACATTGTTCAATAGGGAACATGTCTTTATCTATAGGGAGGGAGTGGACCCAGTGGAACTGCAATTGATTGGGGATTGGGTGGACAGGTTGTATATAGTGTGAGGACAACCTTTAGGGTATGATTCAACGTTAGATGAGGATCATGAGGAGGCTCCTAAGACTACAGTGGTACTAAGGATTCAATATTTCATTCTGAGAGAAGAGAGTGAGTCTCTTCTGAGCATTGGTAGGAGGCTCAACTAGTGTGGTCGAACCAATGCTCAAGGTGGAGTGGATTCTCCAAGGAGCTCATGGTTCTAGATAGTTGTTAGTAGAAAATATTCTAGTTCAAGTTATGTGTAGGTGTTGCGGATGGCTCTAGGTTCATAAGGATCTCCTACCAAGCACAATGTGATGGGACCAAATGATGGATATGGCAATGAGTACATCCCTTGCTAAGAGGGAGTGTTATCTTTTTATATCGGGAGGTACTCTACATGTTTTGTGTTGTATGCAGATGTTACCATATGTTGACACTACTAGGCACTTTAATTTGTAATGGGTTTTTATAAATTTGTAAAGTAGTTCTTTTATTAAAGCGATTTTTTAATAAAGTGTACCTTCTAATATTAAAGTGACTTTATTTCATAAAGTGCACTTATGTAATAAAGTGAAATGTACTTTAATATTTTAAGTGATTTATTTTGGAGGGAATGAATCATGGCCTTTGATCTTGTAAAGGAAAGATTAGATCTTGGCCTTTGGATTTAGGGTTGGGAAAGGTGAAAAGACACTTTGGAAGGAAAAGGTTATTTTTAGATTTTATAAAAGAATGCATTGGGTAGTGTGCAAGACAAGCAAAGAAGAGTGTTAGAGATATTTCTAAGGACATATTGGAGAGGAAAGTGAGCAACAAGGAGGACCCTTTTCCCAAGAGAGTTTGAGTGAAAATCCCAAGGGAGGCATTTCTGTTTTGAATGCTGGTAGTTTTTATTTTTTGGGATAGTTCATACGGTACGGATCCATACAGGTCATACAAAAGAAATTCAGGCACAAAAATCGAGGCATGTGTTGGCATGGTTTTTGAGGCAGCTTGTGAAGAATTTTCTGAAGGAGGTCGGTCATACAGGAGGAAAGGTACAACATCCTATTGTGGGCACATTTTTCGAGCTGACATTTTCATCAAATCCATACAACTATACGAACTGTGGCAGAGTTTTCAAGGAATTTTGTGGGTAGGACAATTTTGTGTTGTAATATGTTTCTCTTGTTGGAAAATGTATTGTGGCTACTGATAAATATTTTCTAAAGATAATAGAATCCCTCTCTCTCTCTCTTTGGGTTTCCCCACATTGGGGTTTTCCTGGAATTTGCCTAAATTTCTGAATTTTTCATGGTTGGATGAATGTTGTTCATTGTGTTTATTTTCATTGCATAATTACTTAGCAATGTTTATTTCTGCTTATGGTAATTTATGAATGTGGTTTTTAGACATTTCAGAGTTCATGTAAGATAGTTATCTCTAGGTTGCTAAGTGTATGAAAAAATATTAGCTTGTTCATTTTTGTCATTTAAATTTACAATGTTTTGGTTGTACATGACACACACTAACCAATACATATAGTTCAACCATAATAATTTTGTATAGAATTTACAGAGAACCTAACTTTTTTGTTTTTCTTAATGTATCATCATTAAGTCGACCATAAATTTTCTTATTTGAACTCTTCTCACTAATATTTTTATCAATATACAACCTGTACCATTCAATACACGAATTATTAAATATATTTTATAAATAAATCACATAATTTTCCGTAAAAATAAATCGTTGTAATCTGTGTCGTTTTTATATACAAAGCATCGGTGCATTCCATACAACAAAACACACTGAACAATTTAGTTTCATTTTTTTTAATATTGTGAATTACACTAGTGTGATATATATAGAAGACATCACAACGACTATAGTAGAAAACAGAAACATAGAAAAAAATTAAACATTCATACAAATAAAATAAAAATAAAATAGAAAAATTACACACCAATGAGAAGATTTTTTTTTTTTTTTTTTTTTTTTTTTTTTNNTTTTTTTTTTTTTTTTTTTTTTTTTTTTTTTAAATATATGTGACAACATTTTCTATGTTGTTTAGATGAGAACATGAATGATATTTTTTTATACACTATATTTTAATTTTTTTTTTTTTTATAATTTTGGCTTAATCAATGCGTTCCTTATACATGAACACATCAGTGCATTTCTATAGAAAAGGTGCACCAGAAAAGTGGAAAACATTTTTTTTTAAGAAATGTCAAATTGAAAACCATTTAAAAAGTAAATAAAAAAAGGGAGAGGTTCGACTTTGTTTGGGATCCAACGCAATAATTGGTCACTTTGCATCATATGCCAAATACTTATATATAGAAAAACAAACTCCTTAGATCTAAAATACCTAAAATGAAAATCCCTAATTTTGAAGTGATAGAGGGAGTTAAACCCTAGGGTGAAATTTTGCCTTCACGTAAGAAAAAAAGATAAGGGTTTAAGGTAAGTATGATTTTTTTTATTTTTGAATGTAGGGTTTTGAGTGAATCACCATACCCTTCAAATCCTAATTTTCTGAATATTTTTGTTGTTCCAAAGTATTATTACACTCCACACTGCTCCTTGGTATGTCTCTCTTCGAAATACGTCTTCTGTAAATTTTGGAAAAATAATGAAAATATTGAATACCTTCTTAATATTAAAAAAACTTTGTGAAAATGGTTTAGAGTGAATCATCATACCCTTCAAATTCACATATTCTAAACAATACTATGGTTCCAAAGTATTCTTCTCCTCCATAGTGTTCCTCTATATGTCTCTATTGCAAGTCTCTCCCTTGCAAAATTTTGCAAAATAATGAAATAGTGAATAGATTTTTAGTATTTAAATGACTTTATGAAATTCAATTCCCCCTCCTTTTTTTATTGTTTGGAAAAAATCTTGCTTATTTTTAAAAAACATTTATTGGGTATGTGTTATATTCTTTTCATGACTAGTTCTAGTGGTAAACTACATTGCATTGGGCGCGTGTGGGGGGGTCGAAGGGGGACCTCTAGTTCATGGGTTGCAGGGGGCCTCATTTTTCATGTTACATTTTTTCCTCAGTTTTTGTGTCACATTTTTACCTCATTTTTTGTGTTGCCTTGATTTTCTTGTCCATTGTTGGGAGGTTTTTCGGCACATGTTTTTTTTCTGATGCTTTTCTATTTTTGGTTAAGGAATGAGGGTTGTTGAATAATCCAGGTCATTGGATTTGGTTTTTGGATGTTTTTGGCTCCTATATGTATATTGTATTGTAAACAATGTATCACAATGAATGAATATAGAATATGTTGGTTTTCCCAGTTTGAGTTTCCAGGGGAAAAATATCTGTGTAATGTTTGTATTTTCCATTGTATCTTTTATATTATTTTATTGAAAATTAATTTGCAGTAAAATATTGTACAAGGTTAAAATCTGTATTTGGGATCATAGATTTGTTAGCTTCAGGGGGATAGATTTGTGGTCAAAGGTTCATATTGGGATTGTGATAAGTCTTGTTACAGTGGGAGATATTTGGTATTGAGTATTTATGTGAAAATGAATGGAGATCAGTTCAAAAATGGAGATTGAGATGTTTAATGGACAATTTTTTGAGTTGTGGAAGCTCAATATGGAAGATATGTTGGTGGAAAAATATCAGTGGGTCTTGGTGGATCCAGGTACTGTACCTACTGGAAATTCAACAGATGATAGGAAAAAGTTCGAACAGAAGGCAAAGAAGACAATCTGACTGTGTCTTTCAGATTCAATATTACTGAATGTTTTAGATGAAGCTACAACCAAATATTTATGGGATAAGTTGGGGAAGTTGTATTAGTCTAAGTCCCTAGTAAATAAACTATTCCTGAGAAAGTGACTGTATAACTTGAGGATGAGAGATGGAGACTTGGTGGTAGAGCATTTGAACGCCTTCAATATTGTGGTAAGTCAATTAGTATCTATTGAGATTAAAATTTTTGGATGAACAAAAGTGTATCAATATACTATGCTCTTTACCAGACTCATGGGATAGTTTGGTTGTGGCCATAGGTAGTAATACGACTGCCTTGAAGTTTGATGAAGTTGTTTGATCATTGTTGTTGGAGGATATTAGAAGGAAGAACATGGAAGGACAAGGCACAAATGCATTATTTGCAAGAGGATGCTCCCAGGAAAAAAAAAAATCTAAGTCCTTGAGTGGGAGATCTAACTCTAAGGGAAGATCCAAGTCTCCCATAAATTTTGTAAAGGTATGATGGAGATGTGTAAAAGAAGGGAACTACAAGAGGAAATGTAGATACAAAGTTGAGAAAAAGAAGGGATCTAAAGAGTCTCCTTCTATAGAAGAAAAGACCTCCAAGGAAGAAGGAGGGGATGTGTACTTGGATTATTCAAGAACACATGCAGATCATGAGGCATGGTTGATTGACTCAGGTGGATCCTTTGATATGACTCCCCACAGAGAGTGGTTCTATGAATATGAAAGGTATGATGGAGGTAATGTTTTCCTAGGTGATGACTTGACAACCTTAATCATAGGTCGAGGAAAAGTCAAGTTAAGGATCATATATGCAAGGATTAGAAAACTACTTGGTGTTTTGCACATCCCAAGATTGGCCAGAAATTTGAATTTTGTAAGAAAAATGGACGATGCAAGGGTAAAAACAATATTTGAAAAGGAAACATGTAGGATGGTCCGAGGAGTAATGATGTTGTTGAAGGGAGTTCATATTGGAACTCTGTATAAGCTGCAAGGAATCACTATTAGTAATGGGTGTAATAGTTCCATTGTTCCTGATATTGGAGTTGATAAAGAAAGAGATCCTATAGTCTCTGTAGAAAAGGTTATGCTATGGCATCAAAGAATGGGGCATATAAGAGAGAAAGGTTTTTGACTACTACATTGTGAAGGTATGGTTGAAGTTATGTATATCTACTTTCTATATTTTTATTTATGTGAACATTGTGTATATGGGAAGCAGAATCGAGTAAGATTCCCCTCTAGTGCAGTGAGGGCATAATGAATTTTACAACTAGTTCACATTGGTGTGTTTGGACTTGTGTCGATTCCATCATTGGGAAAATATATGTACTATGTCTCATTTATATATGACTTCTTGAGGAATACTTGGATATATTTCCTCATTAAGAAATATTAATTCTTTGATGGGTTTAAATAGTTTAAGTCTCTTGTTGAGAATCAAATGGATAACAAAATTAAGGTGTTGAGGACAGATAATGGTGGAGAGTTATGTGTGAATGAATTTGAATAATTATGTAAGAATTCAGGTATACCAAGGCAGAAGACTACTCTATATACACCGCAAAAGAATGGAGTTTCAGAAATGATGAACAAAATGCTAATGGAAAAATAAAGGTGCATGCTCAGTGGTGTTGGGTTAGGGCAATAATTCTAGGCAGAGGTAGTGGGTACTTCATGTCACCTAGTCAAAAAATCACCCTCATCAATGTTGGATGACAAGACTCCACAAGAGGTATGAACAGGTAAGAAACCTTCTCTCACACATCTAAAGGTATTGGGTTGTGAGGCCTATGTTCATGTTGCAAAGGAAAACATGAGTAAGTTCTATAAGAAGGATGAAAAGTGTATCTATAAATGGTTTCTTTCATAAATGTTAAATGACATTGGACATTAATTCCATTTCCCATTAACTGTAGGATATTCAAAGATAAGGTTCTTCCTGGTGAATTGCTTTTCCCGGTAGCTATGAAGAGGCAAAGAAGTTGTTGAAAATGTTGGGTGTTGAGTATATCTCATATCATGCATGTCTAAATGATTGTATTCTATATAGAGGAGAATATGTAGAAAAAGATATATGTCTGAAATGTGGGCATGACAGTAGAAAAAGATTCAAAGTCTCTTTCATTGCAAAGAATTTTCTATGTTGCAGATATGGAACACCTCACATAGAAGTGAGTTGGGAGTTTTGTGAATCCCAACAGATTCAATAGCCATGAAGCATATTGATCCAAAAAAGAAGGTATTACTGATAAATCACAAGTTAGTTTAATGTACTTTTTGCATCAGATCATTAAGAATGCGAAATACATAAACTTGTTATCTTGTTTGTGAAATATCAAATGTGACTTTTACTTGATGTTTATCAATGTATAAAGAGATCAGACATTAATATTCATGTTGCAAATGAAGAGAATAGAACAAAAAAACAGAAAGAGAAATAGAGACAAGAGGTTGATAATGGAGTTCACCAATTGTTGGCTACATCTTTGGGCCCGCTTCCAAGTGGAGGACATCTTTATTGCTCTTTAAAATGCTCAAAGTTCTCTTACAATTGTTATAACCCTAAATTGCACCTCACATGCTTACCTGGCATTAGGCCAACTCATATCCATTCCTTGCCAAAGCCATGTTGAATAAACTCTTGAAAATCCTCTTAAATCAAGTAAAATGTGCCCTAACCTACTACTACACGCATTGGAACACTGGCAGGCCTACTACTGCATGCGTTGAAACGCTGGCTGGCCTACTACAGCCCGTGTTTACCTAACAAAGCACAAAAACAGGAAATTTTTCGACGGGACAAAAAGCTTTGGGTCAGTTAACTGAAACTCCCAACCATGCATGGCCGAGAGTTCGTCCAAAACCCTAGCTCCTTCTAGCCTATAAAAGGAGGGGTAGGGGTACTATTTGGAGAAAAGAAAAAGATAGCAAAGAAACTCTGCCCAATTGCCAAATCCATTTGTCCCAACCCTTTATCCTTTCCTCAAGCCTAAGAAGAATTCAAGCAAAGCAGTTGGAGGACAAAGAAGAGGAGGAGCCCATGATCAGGATCGAGGAACGGTGGTCGGTCTCTATCATTATTGTAAGTTGATTCATCTTGATATTAATAAAAGAATACTTTTCCCATCCCAATGCATGAGTGATATATGTTTTATTCGATTTGTGTTTAATCTCTAACCCCCCAAGTAGAAAAATAGCATGCATGCGTAGTGTTTTGTTTTGATTGCAGTATTGTCTTTGGAAGGAGTAGCGAAAGAAAGCAGATAAAGTGCAATGGAGGATCTACATCAAACATCGATAAAAAATTTAGTAGGTCTTTTCCATGCTTATGTGTGAAAAAGGGGTTTGAGTATTGGGGTGATAGGTTAAAAGTGATTTCTTTAAGAGTCTAATCAAAGTACCAGTTCCACCAGCATTCCTTCTTGAGTGGTTCCTTAAGTCTTTAGTACCGCAATTATCCAAAGATGTCGCAACTTCTGGGGTTTTCTCCGAAGAATATGCCATCATGAGGGCTCAACAGTTTGAGCTTATCTATTCTCAGTATGGTCTATTGTACAACATCTTGCCGGATGCACCACGATTGATACTAGATAAAACCAGACAGAAATCCAGACCACATGCCGACGGTATCGTTGGTTCGGCACAAACTAAGCCCGCTGAGCAATTGACAAAACAATTGAAACAATTATCTCTACAACACTCAGCGACCATCCAGACTATTGCTTTGGCTGCTCCTCCTACCCAAACGTCGGAAGTACACTCTGTACAGACGACTAACCCAAAGGCCACCCAGCAGCCTGAAGGGAAGAAAAAACAACGCAAGAAGGGTAAGGGGGATAAGAAACCCACCGATAATGTTGGTGAGGGCACCACGGAAAAGAGGAAGGTGAGGTATCCGTGCAACTTATGTGCGGAAGACCACCCGACCCATCTATGTCCTCGACTTGTGGAGGCCCAGAAGTTTGTCACACAGTAACAACAGGCTGTGTTGACTAATCCCTTTCAGCATGGGCAAAATTTAACTCAAGCCTCTACAAGTGCCGAAGGGGGCAGCCAAGAAACCTACCCTCCCCCAAACAATTCCTCTTCTGCGAACGTATATATGGTTAAAAGTGATGCTTTAATAACAACTAGAGCACACGACTATAGTAAACCAAGCGCCTATGAGAAGGGCAAAGAAGCCGAGATCCCATCTCTTCCTCTACAGATTGAGAAGATGTTGGGAGAAATGATGACACGCATCCCCAATGGTACGTTTAAGAAAGATTCTCACAATCCAAATGCAAGGGCCGCCCAGAACTACTCTGTGGTGGAAGATTTATCCCAAACCCCTTGTGCTATGTCCTCTTTGGAGGTCCTCCAAAGTTGCCCTACTCAGAGAAAAGCCTTGTTGGCTGCTTTAGGCTCTACTGAGACTTGTAACCCGGTTACCATCATGTTAGATATGACTGACTTGAAACCTCATCTACCTTACCATGTCGTGTTTCAGATAGTAGTGGCTCATCCCACGGAAACTTTTACATGGAATATCTTCCGCACGGTGGTCAACAAGGGCGCTTCGACTTGCATTATGTCGTTAGCATGCTGGAAAGCCATTGGTCAGCCTGAGTTGTCTTAATCACCTACTCTCCTCACTGCATTCGACGATCATTCTTTCCAACCAGATGGCATCATTCCTTCTTTCCCTGTGCAGTTAGGGGGAAAGACTGTGTGTGTCGAAGTAGAGGTAGTCAATGCCCCCATTGACTACAATCTCTTGTTAGGTCGTAGTTGGACTTATGCTATGCAAGCGGTGGTCACTACAATTTTCGGAGTCTTATTGTTTCCACATGAAGGACGGATAGTGACCATTGATGTAACACCCAAACATGATGTTAAACTATTAATCTTCTATTAAACATACACAATAAAAAAATTTCTTTAACATAATTTCATTTCATTTTCATTTACACAATTATTCTACATTTGCTCAATGATAAATCTAATAACATGATGAAATAAGTAGTAGGCTAACTTTAAGATTTAAGAACTTAAAACATAAGTATACTCAAAACATCAATAACAAAATATCACTGAAAAATACCTCCTCCTTAGCTTGTCGAAGCTCACCGGTTGTACTGTAGTCCTGGACGCTTCCAAGTGCTCTTTTCCCGCTTGCCCAGAGTGAAACAACGGAATCCTCCCTGCCAACTAGGAGCCTAGCCGGCTTCCTAGCTCCAAGAAACCTTTCGGTTTCTTGGCCCTCCGTGCCCGTGACCCCAAGAACAGCAAAGCACAAATGCTCAAGGAAACTATCACAAGAATCATCTCTTCCAAAAATGTCACAACCTCTCATCATGCCCCAACCTCTCCATCTTCTCCCTATTTATCAAGTTTCAATACACACTTCCCCAAGTCTCCTCAACCACCTCATCATTATCCATCCACCTCCCTTATCTAGATATTTTGGGAAAATATTAAAATAAAACTAAATATAAATGACTTGTATTAAACAACAATAAATAAAATAAAAAGTCTTTGTTCTCATGCTAGATAATAAATGTTATTTGATTACTTTCTCCAAAATGTACATAACACTCCACCATTCTCATTTAATTCATCACACCCACCTATTTATCAAAGTCAAGAAGTATTTAATGCTTCTAGATATTTGTATGCAATATAATTTACCTATTCAATACACATTCAATTAAATAGTTAATAACTTACTTTAATAATTAATACATTAATTACTTATACTAGTGTACATGGGTAGAATATGTGTGCGTAGCTAGCGAACACATATCTCATGCATGTACTAATGATAAACAATCATTGTTTCTAGTGCATAGTTCCTATATGATCACTAAGACATGTAGGACAACAAATCAAGTAATGCATCGTTTAATAATCTTTAACGAACTAAATTATACTAATTCATCAATAACTCATTGTCACACTTAAAATACCATTAGGAAATTAAAGAGGGTTTTAAACATGGTAGGAAACAAGTGAGTAAACAATAGTGGCATCTTTAATCCCCAATCAGTATTCTCATCTAACATCGAATCATCCTTCCTTCCTAACCTACTGCCATCTTCCATCCTATCCTTTCCTCTGCTAGACTATCTTGGAGCGTCAGCTATACTGACCTAACTCCAAA
>CBVK0101281760.1:0-11274 GCA_900067695.1 Picea abies | reverse complement strand
CAACCAAGTCATTGTTTTCAAATTGGAACACTTATGAAATTTCAAGTTAAGTTTTTTTTTTTTTTGGAGCAAGCTAATTGAAACTCCCCCAATGTTCATCGGAGGAGTTAACATTAACTCCTCTGATGAATATCGAAGGCGTTACCTCCAAATTTTTTGATAGTAAAAGAGCACTCCCAATCGAAAAATTTGTAATCGCAAAATTTAACAACAACTCCTCTGATACATCGAAGGAGTTATAATCATCCTCTCCAATGAACTATTGCGTATTCAATGGATAATCTTCCAATATACATTGGAAGCCCATGAAATCCTCCAATGTACATCGATAGACTTGCCATCAACTTCGTTAATTAAAAAATTTCTTCACCAACCGCTTTTAGTGCCTACACTCACACAAAATTCTATATATAGGCACTCGACCTCCCTCGATAAGTAGTGTCACATTGATTTTCAAAAGAAGAAGAATAGGTTTTGAGTTTCCAAGCATTTATATTGAAGTCCCTTGCCCTCAACTAAACCACTCGACACATGTCATGAAACCGCCAGGTAATCCCTCAACACTCCTTCTACTTTCCTTCTAGGGTTAGGTTTTTCATTCTAGAGTTAGGGCTATGTTTGTTATTGTTTGTTTATTTATTGTTGCATTAGAAACCCTGGGGATCCCCATGACCACTACAAAAAATTTATGGTGGCTATGTTGTGTCGGTTGTATAGTGAATAGATGCATCCCAGTTCTTGATATCGTACATGCATTTGATCTAATATTGTGCAAATGAGGGACTATCATTCAATTGGGATGACATTTTATCAACAAATTTGACAATATCTCTCACCACAGTCGTAGAATCTCGACTTTGGATCTCCCAAGTTTCCATATGTCCTTGTACCTCCTTAAAATTATGTGTGTGTCCTATCAGTATTCAAGGATGGGATGGAGATGGAAACCCTCAAACCCATCAATCCACATATACTGCAAGGTTCTCTGGGATCACAAGTACCGAACATAATATCATAATATATGTTAGCATTTATTAGCCCCTTGTATCAATTGATATTTTACACAACACCCCCATGCATGACTGATAAGGTGATAATCATCATAAGAAGAATTGGGGATTGGTATCTCATGGAACATGGCACTCTTATAAGGTTGTTTGGCTCTATGAAGCATCCTCATCTACTTCCCCAATTCGTTCCATAAAAGTTAGTTCTCCAAGAAATAATGTATCAAATTGTAATCCATGGAGTAGGAGGGATATTTTATTGAGGTAATAAAGTAATATGGCCACCACTACCACTGTATGTTGGCACCTACTTCTTCTCAAACACCAAGAAAGGACAAGAAGAGGTAAACATCTTGTAGTCTTATCATTTTGGAGAAGAACAATTCAAAAGGAACAATCCTAAGGGGGTCGTAAAATATCACTTCAACAAAATGGGGCTCCCCTCAGAATACATCATAGAGACTTGGGATGAGGAATAAGTGCATCACAATGCACGAACCTATGATGAAGTTATATTCTAGATATGTGTTCAACCCATAGGAAGGATCACATTCACTTCAACAAAATGGGGCTCCCCTCAGAATACATCATAGAGACTTGGGATGAGGAATAAGTGCATCACAATGCACGAACCTATGATGAAGTTATATTCTAGATATGTGTTCAACCCATAGGAAGGATCACATATGAAGAGAGAGAAAGAGAAGAATCCCGAAATAAGGAAGAAGAAGAAGGGTCATCTCATGTTTCTGTCTCTGTGCACTCAGGATCGGCAAAAACAGAAGAAAATTCCAGTCGATAAGAAAATAAGGGATAAAGATAAAGTTTATAAGAAAAAGAATTATGCTACCAAGAAGAAGAGAAATATCAAAGCAGAAAAATGTAAGGCCAAAGATAAAGTGGTCGTAGCTAAAGCAGAAGCAAAGGCCGCAACACAAAGAGAATCCAAATAGAAAATGACAACAAAAAAATCGACAGTGACAGCAACAGAAGCAGTGGAGAAGGAAGCCAAAGAAGAGAGACAAAATGAATATGCTAAGACTCGAAATAATGACACTCAATCAATGGATACTGACACCCAAGAGGTATCCATAGCATGAACCATCACACAAACACCATCTAAGGGTTTAGGGATAGGGATTTGGGCTCCGTTTCAATCAAGTGAGGTCCCCAATTAGAGGAGCTTCGCTTATGATAGAAATACTAGCAAGATCATGCAAAAGAAAGTAAATAAAGTGTCGAAAACCCAAGGAATGTCGATCTCAGTCCTTACACATGTTCCCATAATAGGATATTTCAAGGAAAATCCAATAGCCATCACCTCGGTTAGAACTGCGTTCATGAATTCTAATGAAGACAATATTCAAAGGTTATGCCAACAGAACCAAGAGAATAAAACCAGAATCAAGGAACTAGAATAGAAATTCCTACAAATGAAGGTAGTCGAGAGAGGTGTCCAGAGATTTAGGGAAATCGCTGAGAAAGTAAGGACAGAGCTAGAAGAAGCCATCATAGATATGTAAGCACATCTACATCTCTTCCATCAAGTAGCTGCCACTATCATAGATCATCATGTTCAGGTACAAGAAAATATCACACAATTTAACACAATCCAGGAAAGGATGAGTTATAGCAACCAATGGATCATATAGAACCCTGATGCACCAGCTGAGCTTTATCACCCCTCTAAAATGGAAAGGAAATGGATATCTATTCATTAGAATGTTGTCAATGGGTTGGGAAAAGAGTTGATAAATAAAATACCAAATCAATGGAAATATGCTCGAAGCTACACAAGGTTGCTCAGGAATCAGTTAAAGGGTGTCAACTTCCTCAATTAGAAGAAGTTGGATAGAACCTGGTCATGGAGGAGTTAGTAGACAAAGTTCAAGATAACACTTGTTAGATCCTAAAACTGCATAACTTCATTTTTCTCCTAAACCTAGCATATCCATTTATAACCTCTGTCTTAACCTATATTTTTCTTATTCCTTCATACTTAGTTTGGTGTGGTATTTTTCTTGGATTATATTTATTTTCTTCTTATAAGATATGATTAGAAATAATTGCATGGGTCAGGGATGTGTCACATTAGATTTGTTTTATTTACATCTCCAATTAAATGTGTTTTCCCAAAGTTTAAAGATAAACAAGTTCACTGCAAGAATGTTTTTATTCTTGCAACACATATAAATCACCATTATCCAAAGCGCACCCGAAATCTGGAGATTGTGACAGCTCATTTGCAATCATGGCTGCATATCTTTTTTTATAGTTTTTTTTTTTTTTTAATTATTTTATGTAGCACCAGATGTCAAAACAAGTGTCGATCAAGATAATGATGGGACTATGGAAATGATCTTGTTGAGAAATGGTTGGCATCAATTTACAGATTTGGGAAAATCTTTTGACAACTGTGATTAAATTATAGCTTTTTCAAGGATGTAAGAAATAGCACCTCTCAATGCTTGATCGTAGAATCATTTGTGCAAATTATCAGTTTCTGTCATTATTCCAGGAAGATAAATTTGGGCTCCATTTCCATTCAAACCATAGAGAATCTTCCAAAAATTTTAAAAACCCACTTCCAAAATGGGTCCATTTACCCTATTGGAGGGAAATTTTTCAAATTTCTCAACAGTTTGGGAGAAATCCTTGTCTAATCGGAATAGAATTTTCCAGAATATTATTTTCACATGCCCAGACATCACCAATGCAAATCAATTTTCAAAAATCAATCATTGAAGAATGACACCCAGTCATGGTCATCAATAAACAACATTTCCTCTGGATTTGTTTAAATGCATTTGAACCTTCAAGGATACAGGTGGCAGAGCACATAACAATTTGATCATTTGAGGCCTCGAAGTCAACAGTTAATGAATATATCCTCATCATTTTTAAAATCTGATTTTTAGGGATTTTGTTTTGACACCTCTCCTTTTTTGAATTCAATGCATCATCTTATTTTGGTAAAAGTTTAGTTTCTCGAATCTAACATGAGCTGATGTAATTAAACATGAACATATTTTTGCTTATCCTAGGAGATGCAAATCAAATATGTCCTCTTGCTATTAAATCAGAGTAGAATGATGTATGGGAGGGTTCATATCTGAAACCCGAGAAGGGAATTTGGAGGGGTAGAAACTGTGTATCCTCTATTGTAAGCCTGAGGGAAAATCTCTTGCTATATTTGAAAATTAGAGATTCAGATAAACTATATTTCTAGTTTGTAATCTTTTAAGTTTTCCATTCTTCTTTGATTCTTCTCATTTGAATAAAATAGCCATTTTTTAGAATCA
Organism: Picea abies; assembly: GCA_900067695.1. Classification (NCBI taxonomy): domain Eukaryota; kingdom Viridiplantae; phylum Streptophyta; class Pinopsida; order Pinales; family Pinaceae; genus Picea; species Picea abies. The sequence goes on along the minus strand of CBVK0101281760.1, from coordinate 6,965 downwards.
AAACTTCCCATATCTTATGGATTCCTAAGCATTGAAGAATTCATTGAAATTGCCCATGAGTTATGTTTTTGTTCAGATGTCTCTTATTTGATTTCCAGAAAGAAAATGTTCTTCGAATAATCGTTCTTATGAATTGTAGAACTGATCTAGCATAATTCATCTTCAACATTTCATATTTGCCTTCCTGTATTTTTTTGTCTTTACCATATGAATCTATTTGACTGGCAACTAGTTTAAATTCCTCTGATCCTTGAAGTATAACAAAGACTCCATGCCCAATAGCGTAATTCACTAATCTAAGGTGTTTTAATCCCGGATTGTTTCCTTTTCTTTCTCCTCATCTGGTCTACTTACCTGATCCGCCTTCTATCAAAACAACCTATAAACTCAAATCCATCTACAAGAATAAATCATTGCAATAACTAAGATGTGTTAGGGATTCCCTCCCAGCAATCAGAGAGCATCTTCTAGCCTTAACAACACTAATCATCGGAGAAGGGTCACCAAATCATCTACCAAAGTGACCATAGACTTGATAGAACAACATAGTATACAGCCTACCAAATTCCACACCATGATCCAAGCATTCATGTCTACTATGTCTAAAGAGATGCAGGTCATCGAAGACAACATAGTTATGCATGTTGTAGCACTAGAGTAATTTCTCTATCGAAGGATCATTTCCATGTATGGCCACCTAAAGGTGTGGACAGTTTACCTCAAGTACAGGAATCCTTGAATAAGACAAAATAGCATCTTCTATTTTATATTTTTCTCAACCAACCCAATTTATTCCCTTGTTATGTACACTTGTCACTAAGAAAAAAGGAACTGAATAGTTTTGTAACAACTTCTTCAAGGGGAATACAAAGAGTCACCTAGTAGTCACAAATAATTGTATAAAATAAAGAAGATACCCATTTGGTAGGGGATATTCAAGCATTGTATAGACTCAAGAACTAATTTAAAGGACATATACTATGTTAATGAATATTGAGAAGCTCTCCGTGCCAGTTTTTGTAAGAGAGAAGAAATATGTGTGAAGTTGTCTTTGTTGTGAACTATTTCAAGTGGGATGTATGTTGTTCACATGGACTCTAAGAATGTTTGTTTTCTCATAGACTGATCTTATGCACTCAATGTTATTCTACAGTTTTGATTATTATTTCATATATATTTAAGTCTTGAGCTTGTTGAGATGTTAATGTATGCAGAAATATAATTTATATTGTTTTGGTTATATGTATGTATGCACATTTTTCTGACTCCGCACCTTCTTTCTAGCTACCTGTTTGGGGGTTTTATGCAGAGTTTGGTTTCATTTACAACTCACCCGGTTACTTTAGTATGCTCCTAGATAGGGTAGGGTAAGAGAGATTAGTAGTAGATTAGTTTTCTTTTTATAAAAATTCTTTATCTACATATTTGCATTGCATAACAATCCATCATTCACCTTCATAGGTAAACTAGACAGCAACCGGTAAAACCCCAAAACTAGTAATGGCAATAGGGCCAAATTATAGATGGGTATCCTAAACCAAATGGTGCATAGTCTAGTTGGGACCATGTACCGGGGAGTACCCTTTACTGTTGCAAGGTGAATTCCCAGACAACAAGTCTCTAGCTATTGGTCACTAGTTTGAGCCACTTTGACCCCTCGTGACATCCATTGTGAGAATTTTCTAACTCCATGTGTCCACTATGGAGCATGAACACCTAACCTGGGCCCATTATCACTTAGGATTCCTTAATTCATATCCATATCTTCCCAAACACATTTGGGACTTATTGTTTGCAAAGTCAACTTGGGTCAAACCCCAAAAAAAACAAATTGATCTTTTAGTGCTAATCAGACCATTATTCACTTAGTTTATTGTGACCCCTACAATTCATGTAATGGAGGATCCTTTTCAGCCTCAAACCTCATGGTATCATTATAATAAATCCATGAAGCATAGTCAAAACATATGATATGATGGTTTTGTACAACTCAATTAACCTAACAGATAATCCAACATTCTCTTACACCTTGAGGTCACTCCTTCACGTATTTCTCTCCTTATATTCATCTTTGTAAATCCTCTTCAACTCTTCAACACTTTAGATGTCTTTCATCTTTACAAACCCTATTTTATAGGTACACACTTAGGATACTTGCTAATATCCTTCCACCCCTCTCAAGCCTCTATGGATACTCGCTCTTGTCATCTCCAACATGTATAAGGGACTCCTTTAGATAGCTTGGTTCCAATGTTTTAATATTGATTGAATAATTATAGGGAATCTTCATTGACACGGTTCCACTCATATCTTAGAATTTTGAACCCTAAAACCTCAAGGGAGGTTCCAATAGGGCTAGGAAAAGGGAGGTATCATACCCTCTAAGGATACCAATTCGATCTTTTCTACATATTTCATTAATTTATATTTACAATAGTAGATATATTATTCATTGATTACATTTCCCACACACACACACACACATCTTTCAATTGGTGATTAGGTTAGGTCTTCTTTTGTCAGAATTTGGAGCTAACAATGCATGTCATTTTTGGATGTGTATCTCTTATAGATGACTATTACAAATCTCCAATTTAGCCTAGGGATATTCATCATCTATGCCAATGATTTATGGGAATTCTCTTCCTTATTGTCTTTCCTCTTCTAGCATTGGGGTTTCTATCTCATTAATGGAATTACCAATTAAGTAACCCTGGTTAGTTGGTCCAATTTCCTTCACTAATTTGCTAGTGAGACTTAATTGAATTACCTTAATCATCTACAACCCTATGTTATCAATAACAATATATTAAGGTCCTAATTAATCTAGTGGATTTCCCTCATATTTCCATCATATTTTGTCTTACTCTAGGGTTTCTCATTATCCCTAAAACTAAGTGGTGGCTCCACTCTTCTCCTTCCCTCTTTTAATAGTGTGTGTGCACTCTAGTGGTCTTCCATCCATGCTCTCACGTTATATTTTATTGCATCAATATGTTCATTTGATAAAGGAGGTATTCATTAAGGGTTGTGGGCCATATTATTTGAATTTGAAGTTCATTGGCCATGAGTGGGGCCAAGGGCCAACACACCTCCTAAATATGGAACATTTTTCCCAAAAGGGACTTGTTAGACATTTCAAGGTTCAACAAACAATGGATGGTTATTCAGGATATTGTTGTGATTTAGGACCAAATCCCAATGATTTAGTCCATAACATTTATTTCCCCTTATTTCCATCACTGTAATTAACATTGACAAAAAATGACATCTTTATTTTCTATCAATTCCATCCAATAGATTCAGGATTCTCATCTTCATAGTAGGGGTTAAGATATATAGTTAGGGGTAGCATTTACGAGGTATGGAGTTATGGGTAGGGAAGGGATCATTGGGTATGTATTTAGGTGTAGTGTGTCAGGAGTTAGTGTAAGCGGGTATGGGGTTTGAGTGGGTGGGGGTTAGGGGATATATAGTCAAGTATAAGGGTTATGACTAGGGAGTATTGGATTATGGTCACAATGAGCGGATATGAAGTTTGGGTTGGGGGTTAGGGTTTATGAAGTTATAAAACTATTATATTATTATTAGGGGCTGGGGTAAGGGGGAATACAATTAGGGTTGACGGTTAATGGGTGTCGAGTTTCAGGTGGGGGTGGATGTTAGGGGTGATAGTTAGGGGGTGTGGATTTTGAGGTGGGAGATAAGAGTTACATGGTATGTATTTAGTGATAAGACCTAAATAATAGGGTTTAGAGGGTATGTAATTATGTATCATAAGTATTTAGGGGGTGGGATTTATGGGGTATGTAGTTAGGTATAAGGGTTTATGGGGTATGTTTTTATAGATAGGGGTTAGGGATAGGGGTATGGTGTTATGGGGTACGTAATTAGGGATAGGGACTATGCAGTTTAGGGTTGGGGTGAGGGGGTATGGAATTTGAAACAAGGGTTATGGGGATATGGGTAGAGGTTAGAGGTTCATAATTAGTAGGCATGGGTAGAGTTTAAGATTTCATATTTAGGGCTAGTCCCTAAACCATATAACTACTAAAAAATTAGAATCCTACAAGAAGGGATCCTAAGAGAATATGCCACAAGATAGGAGTAATTGCATGCAATAAGATATAGGTTTGCATCCCACCATGGCATAACGTTTTTCTTTGTAGCTCATGGACCATATACTATGAGCCCACGGTGCATCACGCTTTCCCTAAATATGGAATGTTTTCCCATGATGTATTTATGTTGGCCATTTCAAGGTTTATCACACAATCAATGGTTCTTGGGGATATGGTCATGCTTTGGGGGTAAATCCAATGGATTAGGCTAGGACATTTGTCTCTATTGATTTCCATCATTCAAATTCACATTTATAAAATATGACATCTTTATTTTCTATATGTTCCATGAAATTATATTACAAGTTCTTAGGTTAGAGTAGGGGTTAGGATATGTAGTCAGTTGTGGTGTTTTGGGGGTAGAGAATGGATCATGGGGTATGTATTTAGGTGTAGGTGTGTTAGGGGTCAAGGTAATAGGGTATCTAAGCTATGTATTTAATGATAAGGGGTAATACTAGAGAGTATGGGATTTCATGTCATAGTGAGAGTGTGTGGAGGTTTGAATCATGGGGATTAGGGGTTATGGAATTATAGTGTTATTATATTGTTATTAGGTGGTAGGTTTAGGGGGTATCCAGTTAGGGGTCATGATTAGGGTTATGGAGTTTGATATTAGAATGTATATATTAGGGATCACATTTAGGAGGTGGGGGGTAATGGTTATGAGGTATGTAGTTAGGGATTAGGAATTAAGGGGTAGGGTTATGAGGTATGTTGTTAGGGATTAGAGCTAGGTTTATGGGATAGGGTAACTATAGGGTATGTAGTTAGGGATAAGGAATTAAGGGGTAGGGTCTATGGGGTATGTAGTTACAGATAAGGGTTTAATGGGTATGTAGTTATAGATAGGGGTTAGAGCTAGGTTTATGGTGTTAAAGGATATGTAATTAGGGATTAAGAATATGGGATTTGGGGTCAAGGTGAAGGGGTATTTGGGCCCACCTACCGAATAATGGTGTTAGGTCTCATGGGTGCACCATGTGGATCTATGGTCAGTACTCCTCTCTCTTTCATGGGGAATATTATCTATGTAATGTGCCTTTAAACTAACGCAAAAATATAATTCTTCAACTCTTTACCTTGCCTTCATGTTGTCCTCTCTATGAATAGTTTCCTTTGTGGACAACACTGAAGACCTTCACACTGCCATGAAAGATAACGTCCTAATAGAAAAACTTGAACTTGATACTTGATCTCTAATTCCATAAAAATTTAAAAGGGGCAGCACCATTCAACATCCCCAACCTATGAGATCTATGACAATGGTAAACTTTAGTATTATTTGTACAATAATCACCACCAAAGTCTAGTTTCTCCAAGAGAAGCAAGGTGCATCCCAATATGAATGAGATGTGTAATGTCTATGCCTAACAAAGACCTGACACGGGGCATAAGTCATCCCAATATCATATTTGAAAAAAAATCAAAAAATGACATCCATGTCTATAAACCAATTACAAAAAAATTAAAATTTGTAATGTAAAAAGAAAATTTAGGAAAATTTTACCAAACATAGATAAAGACACATATACACACACACCAACTAGATCTATTTTAACTATGGATTTCCTAAGCACCAAGAAATTTGCATCTCAATTTATTTACATCCCTCTCGATACTTAAAATATATTTAGAGGTAAGATGAATCGAAGCTAGTTTATAAGATTATTTCGATTGTTATGTTAGCATGCTAATGCCCTCTTGATACACCATCATGTATTTTGATGATTTTGATGATGATATTATTTCTTAACGTTATGGCATGCATCTCTTAGGACATCATCATGTCCAAATTTATATAAATGCCCATCAATCAATGTCTAGTGGGAAACCTCTATAGTTAGTACTTTATCTTATTCATCGGCATTCCTTTTAAAGCTTGGAAATCATGCATTGTTATGACAAAAATGTTTTCAAAATATTGTTTTAGGTGTGAGTTGATTGACTTTGAATTGGAAATAATCACAAAATAACTCCAACTCCTGCTGCATTTTCAAATGGATAAAATAAGATGAATGAATTTGAATAATAAGTACTATATTTAAATTTTATAATATATGATATACAAAAATACATATAACATGTGTTATATATGTAATACATACAACATGCGTTATATTTATTACATACAACATACGTTATATATATTACATACAAGATACATTATATGTAATACATATAACATGTATTACTGCATTTTCAAATGGATAAAATAAGATGAATGAATTTGAATAATAGATATAATATTTAAATTTTATTTTATAATATATAATATAAAAAATGTTTTGTAGTAACTTAGTTTTTGAAGTTTTTTTAAATTTACATGAATTTGGTTGTCTACGAAATGTTAAAAGAATATATAGATGGGGTTCAACAATTCATACAATTTTATAAGGATCATTAAAAGGATAAAAAGACTACAAAATGCCCATGTAATAATTACGGTATAGTTACATTTGAACACGTATGACAGCACTTAATTGGTGAAGGTATAGTTCAAGCATATAAAACATAGTATTTACACGAATGGAGATTTCTTAAAGTATCCAAAATTGGAATTCAATTACATCTTAAATTGTCAAGTCATATGTAAATTACTACAGTAATCTACACATGACTTAGACATTTACATTTATGCACACACTCTGGTTTGTTTTTTGTTTTTTTAACTGAAACGGATATGTTTTATTTATTGAGGAAAGGATTGGGCTTGCGCCATGGCAGCCATCATTACAGTACTTTTATTTCTATTTTTTATACTATTACAAAATGCAGATTACTCATGAGTTGTAGGGATGGAATGAACTTTCGTCATTTAGGAGAAGCTGCCCTTTCCCAAGA
>CBVK0101281754.1:0-13008 GCA_900067695.1 Picea abies | reverse complement strand
TGTTCGTGTCGGGCGGGATATAGACACCTCTTGTAGCTTAGTATTTTTGTCTGAGTGTAAATCCGGTGGGAGGAATCCAGTGTTGTATCAAGAGTCTCAGGCTGTTTAAAGGCACAGTTCCACTCTTGCGACACACTCGGATCCGTATCAGTAGTCTTGGGCTGTTTAAAGGCACAGTTCCACTACTTCGACTCTACTGTTGGATTCCTTCATTCTGTGACAGTACTATGCCTAACCCCTGATGTCTTGTCTGCTTACTGCTGCTAGTTGCGTGCCTTGTGTCCGGGGCATTTATTTCTGGTTGTCACTATGATATGTCGTGTCGTCTTGGTTATGTCCATCCTACTTGCATCTTGTTGGTTCGAATGGTGATGTAGGGTCGAGGGGGTTGTTCTTCTACACGCGCGCACACACTTTAACAATCAAAACAATTTTGCACCTATTTTTGGAGTTGATGTTGTAACCAGGGGGGTTCTTACACGCATTAAGCGATATGGGAATGTGATCATTAAAAATTCGACCAATATCTATAGCATTATAAATTCATACTTTTCTGATGCATCCCTTTCAAATTTCTGAAATTTCTAAATAGTTTTTTTTCTATTTTACGATTTGATTCTGTTTGATAAATAATAGATAGATTCATTTTTTATTTTATTTTAGACTCTCTACAGAATCGAAAGATTTTGTATCCAGACTGTTTAAATTATTTGTTTAGATTTTTATCTAATTTTGATTTCATTTTATTATTTCAGGCAAACTACAGATTGTGGTGCTATGCTTAAGGAAAGGAGTCATGGGCTGAGTGTTTACTAGACTACCAATTTTTTGTTTTTGAAAAACAATGTTTATTAATAATAAATATTTTTTGGATTAAAAGACTCCAACAGGATTATCTTTTGTTATTCTATTTTAGTAAAAAACTTATTTTAAGAGATCTCCCTCTATATTTCATGATAGGAGGTAACAGATTAGAAACATGTTTAAATATCTATGTTGCCTAGTGATAGGTGAAAGCGTTTTCTGGACCATATGATGGCAATATATTTTAAAACTATATGAGAAAGTAGTTTTCTCTTTGGCTTTAGACCTGTGTAGATTGTGCAATGTTTTTTCATTGTCTTCTCATGTAATTTCTTGATATGAAATGTTATATGTGTCGAATTATCTTTAGTCTTTTCTTTACATAATATTTTATATCATCCTTTTCTTTATGTTGTTCATTATATTTTGGTCTAATTTATATCTATGATTGATCATCTATTTTAGTGTTTTGAGTTTACGTCTGATGCTATATAGTTGGTAAAACCATTACTGAGGATTGGGATTTCTTTCATCCTCATTTATTGAACATTTCAAGGTCACATGATATATAAATATTTATCGTTATGTCATCAGAAACTCGCTCCAAAATATGAAACACTTCCTTGAATTTCTTCAGGAAGCATTATGATTGCTTCTGTCATGGGTTTTCACTCGACATGGGACAAGAGGAGCTCACACAAATGTAGAGAGATGAATTTAGTTTATTATTTTTGATCATCTAGAGGTTAGTCAAAGCATTATTTATTTAAATTGTTTATATGTGAATGAATAGTTATTGCATTATTTAGACGTTAATTAGCTTTGTCTATTTTCGTTATTTCATTTCAATCATATTCATTCTTTGTTTACTAGTTTGATATTTAGAGTATTAGAATAAGTTTGTTTATACTTTATCTTTTTTAGAGACATTATCTTAAACAATCACTTTCACATGGCTTTGCTCAAACCTTGTAAACTTAATATAACCATTGTACATTAACACTCTTAGTTGAACATTTGTAATTAAGGTGTTGATTGTTAGAATTTTATCTTTAGTTAGTTCACTTCCTTTAGTTGTTTTTAGGATCCTAGTTGGCTAATGGAGCCATAAAACCCATCAGGGTAGATCATACCAAACGTATTGGGTAAAATCTGTCTCTTATACACACCTTTAGTTGTTTTTAGGATCCTAGTTGGCTAATGGAGCCATAAAACCCATCAGGGTAGATCATACCAAACGTATTGGGTAAAATAGACAACCCTAGTCTGGATCTATCCTTCCCGTTGACGGTGTGTCACAAACGCTCGTCAACACGTGCTAATTTTTAAATTATGAAATAATTTAATGTGTCATTTTAAATGTTTAAACCATTCGAATGGCACCTACATATGTGCACAATAATAAATGAGCGCCTCCACACCAGTCTACATGCAATTTCATCATTACACAACATCAGTCATGATCATGAGAAATGTATTGCTCAATCATGGCTACTACAACTTGAATGAAGGGTTAACAACACACAAGTATTGGTTTCAACATGAAGAGATTCACATTCACTCCATCATCAAAATCATAACTGTTATGTACACCATGTTTCCTCTCTGAGAGCGATGGAATTTGAACAGGACCGAGCCACAAGGCCTTGAACTTTTCAAGGCCATACCCGAAATCAAGGATATTTTCACAAAGAAGGAATGGTATGACTTCCTTTGAGAATTCGAAGGACACCACATAGGCCTGGATATGCTTTTCACGTAGACGTTCTATGTATTCCAAACCCATCTTGGGGATACCTGGATTCATATTATAGAACACTTCATTGAAAAAACTTTTGATATCCCTGTCTGTAGGGAAAGGTGTTTTAAGAAAGGCAAGTTTCCTCCTGACCTCTGCATTAAATTCTTGGTTCTTGAGCACTAAGACCCTGAATGGAGCCAAGGAATTCCTATGTCATGGATAAAGGAAAATTGGAAAGGAGCCCTAGTAGCAGTGCAGAGGCATATAACAGGTGAGGTTCAATTCAACGTAGTACATTGTTATCACCTTCATTTCCTTATGCATCTAAGTGGAAACAAAGAGATAAAATTATCCTATTGCCTGCTTAAAATCCTAAGAAAAATGGCCAGTAGGGTTCAAAGCCACCATGAATCTGTTCACAGGGGTCTATACCATCAAGGGTTAATTAAATTCCTGGTGTCTTTCACTTTAGAGGAACTTGAAATGCCTTGGGGTTATTTCTTGAAATATGTGGGATTAAAAGAGCAGGAAAAGGTGCCTGATTCGCAGAATGAAGGTGATGCAAGTAAATATAAGACAAAGGTCAAGGTCTCTCCACATCCTAAGAGCTCGATGAATCATGTCCAACCCACAACAAATAAGGGGAAAAAAACCAAAACAAAGAACATGCCCTTAAAAGAAAACAATCCAGAGACCTCCATGAAGGAGGAGTCCCATCGCATGCAACTAAGGTATTCTATGAAAAGGGGAAGGAAAGAAAAAGTGACAAAGATTCATGCACACATCCACCTACACTAGAAACACCACAAAGGTATTTTTCATCCAACCATTCAGGGGAGGCGAAGAGAAGCCTCGTCGAGAAACAACCTAATAAACCTATGACTAGAATGAGGGGACAAATTGGATCTAGATCACACAGCAATGAAGTGGTTAAGGGAAAGGTTTTTCCTATAGAATCCTTGTCTAAATAATCCCCTATAAATAGATAAGACATGAAGAGGAAGGGAGAACAAAACATTGAATAACCAAGCAAGACAAACAAAAAAACTAGAATTACAAATCAATTGAGGTTGAACTCCAAGGATATTTTTAAGCCATCATTAAAACACCCCCAACCAATTGTGATCGAGGATGATGACACTCCTGAATTTTCTAGCATGGAAGAAATGGAAGTCAATGTTTTGAAGGGAATGGCAGTGAAAAAGGATAAATCAAATTCTAATGAGGGTGAGACTACAGAAACACCATTTGTAACCATGAACAAAGAGTATCATACAGACTCTAGTCAACAGGGAATACAGGATCATGAACTTGATATTGAGAAAGACTCTATTAGCACCTCACCACATGTAGGGGATCCATACCACAGTTCATAAAATATTAAACCAAAGATTAAAACTGATACTTTGGAATTACAGGGGTCCATTAAAGGAACACAAGGAAAGGAACCAGGGGTAATATACACATATAATATGAGAACAAGAAGCAGAACATTGGTTGACCACAACAAGTTTATCGTAGAGAGAGACAAGAATAAAATATAGGTTGAGTTGAAAATAGCGAGGGCCGATGACAGCCAATAGGTCCAAGAACTGAAACTTCAAATACAAAACTTGCAACACCACAACCAAAAATTGGAAAAATTGTACACCAGACTGTAGAATAAGTATTAAAGACTCCATAAAAAACACCAGAAGACTTGTTTCTTTCTAAAGGAGATAATTCAAGAAGAACACTCCTATAAAGGGATATGTAAAGAAGATGCTTGTCTATCCAGTTATCTCCCAGTTGGACTCCAACAGTGCACATGGATAGAAGTGATTGATTCAGAACCTAGTTCCATCAGTCCTAGTCAGTGTTGTCAAAGCTCAGTTCACTTCAGCATATGCATCAATTTACTTTTATCATTAATAGCACTTTAGTTGTTTAAGTTCAATGTTTTTTTAAATTAAGGCATAATAAGTGGTCATTTGTTTTTTATATGAACCACTTCCTTTTTGTTAAGACACGTTTTAAGTATGCATTAATATACTCCAAAAGTATTTACTTAAGTAAATAAGTTGTTCTCCAACTGATAGTGTAGAGTTTAGCCTCAGATTCAGATGGAGGAGAGCCTATACAACTTTGATAAATATGCAGTTTCTATATGAATGGAGGGTTTGGTTTTTGGGAAGGACATCAATATATCAAACTGGTTGAACCTGTTCTATGATTGGATTAAAGCTCTCTACCCAGTGAATATTATCTTGATGACAATGTGCTTTATGTTCAAATCTATATGTGTTCTTTCTCTTATCTTGAATGAAATGTTTGATGTGTGTAAAGTACATTTCATTTTCCTTTCAGCTATTGTATAACTCATCTTTTATTGATATGCAACCTGTAAAACAACTAATGCTTTAGTAAAGATTTTTTTAATTGCAACCTGTGGGAGTAATTTTATTTGAATACTTGTTTAATGCCTTGAAATGTTATTTTAAGACTTAAACTTCTTACAATAGATAATTCATTGAGTTGTTTGTTGTTCTTCCTTTGTTCATCCCTCTATTTTCTCACTTGTCTATCAATTGTGTGCCACCAGCCAAGGAGAACCTACAACCATATCATATTTCCAACACAACCATGTTTTTGTATTGGTAAAACAAACCCTCCAACTAAAAAACAAAATCAAATTACCATAAAACCAACATTTCCAAACTTGAGGTGGCCTGGCTCTTCCCTTTAGCAGTCAAGTGCAGACTTTAGGACCAATATATTTTGGCACCACTACCAGGGAACAAAGTAATGAAATATATTTCCTTGGGGGAAAAATAATGATCGGATCTGATCTTTGATGGTGAACAAATACCAGACACATTCATACCGCAACCTTTCACCTGGAGACTCCACTGAGTAAACTTCACAAAATAAATATTGGCTCCCAAAAAAGGACTCAAGAGATCCAAATCTGACCACATCAAATCCATGAAGGCTCATCCTAACCCTGAGAAGGACATAGTAGTCCCTGAGCCAGAAAGACAACTAACAAAATAAGCCCTAGCTCATAGATATACCTCATCCCTCAAGGGAAAAGCTACACCTAAAGAGTCTACCTTTCTCCACTATCACAAGCAACTTGAACTTGCTAGCCCTGAGAGTCACATTTCCAAGGAATATTAGATACCTTTAACCCACATCTCTACTTCATCATCCAGTACAACATCCACCCATGTATCTCCAATCGAACCTTAGATTCCTATTTTCGAAGCAATGGTTGTTAATAGGGTGGATGCCATAATTGTTGCAAGATATGCATCCCTAGTTTTTCTTGTAGGCTTACATGCACTCCCAACCACATATTATATGAAATATTTTCCAAGATATAATGGGGAAGGGGATTTCATAGCTGAGGATCATCTAGTATCCTTCTACATCTTTGTAGACAAGTTCAACATTGACTATGTAGATGTGTGTATGAGGTTGTTTGTACAGAGCATGGATGGGGAGGTAAGGAAATGGTTTCAAGATCTCCCTCCAGCCTCCATTACAAATATTGATGTTTTAGATGAAGCTTTCATAAAGTAATGGGGAGATAGAAGAGATTATATGTATTACATCACTAATTTTGGGGCTCTTAAGAGAAAGAATGGTGAGTCTATTTCAAGCTTCACCAAGAGATTCAATAAGATGTATGGTAGAATCCTAGAAAATATCAAACCAACTAAATTATCATCCAAGATCACTTATTCCAATGAATTTGATGCATAATTATCCCTTTTGTTAAGGGAGATAAGATAGACCACCTTGTTGTCCATGCAAGAAGCAACCATTGAGGTTGAGTCCAACATCCTAGCATCAGACAGGTTAAATACTAGATCTGATAAAGACAAGAATAAATAGAGGGAAGATTCCCCTACCTCCTCTAACTCAAACACATCTTATCCTAAACTGGATGAGATGACAAAAAAATTAAAGGATTTGGCATCTGAAATAGCTAAGATGAAATGGGAATCTAAGAAACCAAATAGATATTTTCAAGGGGCTGGGAATAGAAATCCAAACCAGTTTGGGAGGCCTAATGATGTCCCCTAGATAATGTAGAGAGAAAGGAGGAATGTTGATTATAAAAGAGTGGTACCTCCTTTCAGAAACAATCAGAATGAGGAAATGGATGTAGAAAGTGATTTTGTGGATGATGTTGTCATACTCTTCAACAAAACTAATTTTTATACCAGTCACTTAACACATCAAGATTATGAGGTAGCACAACTATCAAATCAATTTCATATTGAGGTAAGGAAAGAGGCATTTATTCAAGGCCAGCCCCAAAAGAAGTACGGTTTGAAGCCTATAATAGGGGATCCCAAAGCCACCACCTCCAATCAAAACAAAATACCATATTTTCCTCTCAAGAAAAATCCAAGCAAGGGTACATTGACTAAAGCTCACCAGCCTCTCCCATCTAAAAATGTTGTCCCTGAAGTAAAGGAATTTGACACATCACAAGACTCTTTCATCCTAGAGTATGAGTTGAGAAAAATAAAGATCCCTGTGCCTTTGTCAGATTTGTTGAAAAATGAGTCATTCAAAAAATATATTATGAAGGTTTTGCAACCACCTACTTCTATTGTAAATTTTGATGTAATTAGTCTGCAAGATGAAAAAACAACCATTACTATGGGTCCATAAATTGAGGATGCATTTGATTCCTCTCCACCATTCTACATATCTTTAAATGTCCATGACAAGATCCTACATAATTGTCTCATGGAATCAGGTGCCTCACACAATGTCATCCCTAAGGTTGTAATGGAGGAACTAGGTCTGGAGATCACCAATACCTACCAAGACCTTTACTCCTTTGACTCTAAAAAAGTGAAATGTTTGGGATTGATTAAAGATCTGGTGGTTTCTTTGGCACAACTACCCATGAAAAGTGTAGTGATGGACATTGTTGTGGTTGACATTCCCCCCAAGTTTGGTATGCTCTTTTCCAGGACATGGGCCAAAAAGGTTGGAAGATCATTACTAATGGATCTCACATATTATACCATACAGGTTTTCGGAGGAGAACATAGGAGGCTATACAGGGAGGTCAGATTGGCATATATCATCAATGATCATCCGAATCCAAGTTGTTATCACTCCAAGAGTCACCCCAGACTACAAATGGGAGTCATATTGATAACACACAAATTGATTTAATATTAGGTTTAAAATCAGGGATCAATAAGACATTAAATGAAGGAAAATAAAATAGATTCATTGCAGATCGTTGATAGACCATTGAGCAATAGAGTCATAACAATTCTGCTCATTGAAGGAATTTAAGCTACCTATCAAAAAAAATATTTGTGTAATGATGAAGAGAAGAATAAGAGAATTAACATAAAGATGAACATTCGTTAAGAAAAGATCCTCTCTGCAAAGACAACTTAGATGTGTCTAAATAGTAAACAATGATAGATAAGCAAGTTTACAACAAATATTCTATTGTATCAAGATTCCATCAATCAAAGACAAATTTTAATCCTTAAAATCAATAATACATTCAAACAAGATGAAGAATAGGACAGAGAACATAGAAGACAAATATCATATAACATATCAAAGGAATCTTCAATAACATTCAAGTCCCCAGCCACATGCCCCTCTTGCTTACAATCTAATATCTACATTCATTCCACTTCTAAAACCCCCTCCAGTCTTGGGTTGAACCCTTTTTAAATGAAAAACATTAGAATATATAGTTTCTAGGAGGTCGAATGCCTTTAGATAACTTCTGTTACCAAAATTATTTTTTCCCAAAATAGAAACAATTGCCTGATGACTTGTACCCTAGAATTTGGGAAGTTACAACGAAAACCCCCAAAAATAGGACATACTTGATTTATCTTAATAACCTTATCTCATCCGATATGAAAGTGATTCCAACAACTTGATAACGTGTCACAACTGAAAGGTTTTTTGGGAGTCTTCTACATTCATGTTTCCTCTGTGATGGACTAGTCGTGGTTTGCTAGCATTCTACTTCTCCTTTGAATTTCCTTTGATGATTTGGCTTAACGCCCAGTTTTCATTTCCACGCGTTGGTCTTAGATTGGAACCTGGACGTGATATGATCACATGATTGTGGAAGTTTTCAAGGGGGGTTTGGATCCACACCGCTCTGACTTCCGCAATTCACCACCAACTACCACATAACTCTCTAGCTATACCATGGTTTTGATTTTGGGACTTCTCTAGGATGTTAACGTTTGAGAATTTTCTGTCTCTACAATGAAGTGTGGCTGTCGATCTTGTTGCAATCAACGATCTAGGTAACCCTGTTATTTTATCTCCCTTGCTAAATTTTATCTGTCCCCCAACTCCAGAATCCTTTTAAACATTTTTAGATATGGTGCTAATATTGGCGTTCAGGAGCTTTGAATTCTGAGAAGGAATACCCCCCGAAGGATGATCTCATGAATCTGACGTGGTGGCCCGACGTCATTGTGTTGACATTTCATGGAAAGAAGGGTGACATGTGTCACATGGAAATGGGAAAAAGATGCAACCAAATGACCTAAAATGAGTGCCATGTGTCATGACTGATGAGTGCCACATGTTGTGGCTGATGAGTGCCACATGTCTTCAGAACTTCGGCACTTTGGTGATCTAAATAATGACAAGTTCAGACGCCTGAATGCCAAAGATGTGGAGTGAATTTCCTAATGCTTTTATGTTAAACCCGGTGCAATTCTGGACCCCCGAATGGATGAGAGTCATTGATCTGATCGTCCTATTGGATATTTACCATTGAAAATTACCCTGTCTGTTTTTACCATCCAGGCCTGAAAATGACTTCTCTAAATTGTTGTGTTTTGTTCACGGGTGTTTCCTGTGCATACAAAAAGTCTTGGTCGACCTACTGTGAGCTCAATCAATGGAAAACATGATGACAAACATTCTAAACCAAATCACAACATGTAATTATCCTTCAATAAAAACAGAAACAAAACGCGTGAAGACTCAATCAAGAAAGAAACGATAAAAACCAATTCACTTAGTAATGGGAAACCAACTTTACCAACCAGAAGAGGAAAACTTTGATGAAGGCATAGGGAAATGAGAGAGGAGGGGTAGGGGTGCAAACCTAGGTTACAATATTGGCTCCAAGCGGGGATGGCACTTCCCTGTGAGGTGCTAAGAATAGCAGAATAGTGCCTTTGAATTTAATAACTTGCTCCCACCTTTATTTTCTTACCTATGTTTATGCCTATCATCCATGTATTTCTGCCACTATCTCTCGTCCATGCATCTCTTAAAATTAACATTGAAGCTAACCCCAGTTCCTCTTTTGGGCTATGGAGTCTTTATTTGCACACAACTAACTAATAAAATGAGAAAATAAAAGGAAATCATCTATGGTACAAGAGGGACCTTCCCTCATCCTTAAACAAAATAGTGTTTCAGGAAGGGCCCATTTACTTGCCCTCTGAATATCTTTGTATCATCTAGATTGTGCCAGATAAATGTGTTATTGTCCAGAACCTTAACCACCTTAAAAGTTTCAAACCAATGTTTATCGAACTTATCGTGCTTAGACTTGTCATCCCTTTTGGCATCCCACCTCAAGACCAAATCACCTTCTTGAAAGATATCCTTCTTGGTTTTCTTGTCAAAGGCTAATTTAACCTTGTTTTGGTATGTTTCGGTCCTCTGATCCAATGCTTCTCTCTTTTGTTGAACCTTTATGATCTGGGATATTCTCCTTTGGATGTCATTTGGCTCCTCAATCTCTTCCTGTAATAATTTTAGGACCGGTATACCAAGTTGGGTGGGAAAACCAACATCTACACCATAGACAAGCTGAAATGGTGAGGTTCCCAAAGACTTCTTGGTGTTGATCCTATCATCCCACAAAGCATACTTGAGCTTAGTGTCCCATTATTTCTTGTTTTCAGTCAACAACTTCTTGATAATCCCGATGAGAGTTTTGTTTGATGACTCTGCCATACCATTCCCCTAAGGGTAATAAGGCGTGGAATGTGTCAAGGAAATGTTATGACTGCCATAGAAGTCAATCATGGATTTGGACTTGAATGCTTTGGAATTTTCTGTTACAAGCTTGTTGGGGCAGCTGAATCTGGCAAAAATATTGGTTTCCGAGAAATTCATGATCACCTTGTCAGTGGCATTCCTGGTGGGAAAAGCCTTGATCCACTTGGTGAAATAGTTAGTGGCAGTGAGAATCCACTTGTTCTTCCCACTGGAGGATGGATTTATCTCACCTATGAATTCTAACCCCCATTGTTGAAATGGACCACTGATTTATCTCACCTATGAATTCTAACCCCCATTGTTGAAATGGACCACTGGAAGTGATAGGTTTTAGGGGTAGTGATAGTAACTTGTGTTTTCCTGCAAATTTTCGACATTCATTCCAGGCCCTAACAGTAGTAAATATATCAGAGAAAAGGGTGGGCTAGTAGTAACCTACCCTTAGGATCTTGAGAGTTGTGTCCT
The DNA here is from genome assembly GCA_900067695.1 of Picea abies. NCBI lineage: Eukaryota > Viridiplantae > Streptophyta > Pinopsida > Pinales > Pinaceae > Picea > Picea abies. The sequence goes on along the minus strand of CBVK0101281754.1, from coordinate 1,976 downwards.
TTCAATGCTGGTGTCCTCCACATACTCCTTTATGCATTTCTATTGTGACTTGTTTGGCTTCATTTTCATCAAGGCATTTTAATAGGATGTTAGCAGGATCCCTCCAATACAAGTTCTGGTTTGAAATGTAGAATTTGATAGCCTTCAATTTGAGGGACATGGCCTTTGTCTTCTTCACATCTGGTGGAAATTCAAGATGCTGCAGAAAATAAATGATGTTTCTATACCAAGGTGAAGAGGAGTAGTTTTCAAATACCTGCATGTTGTCTTGTCCAGGTTGTACAATGGGTGTGTCTAATTGGGTGAAGATTTGACGTAATTATAGCACCTTACAGTTTGATTTTGATAACAACTTGGCAAGTCCTTGTCCCTTGACCAGCTTGGTGGGTTTTATGTGCAGGTCATACTCCAATAGTTTGACAATCCACTTCCCTCTTTTCCCGTCATTGTTTCGTTGGACCGAAATCTCTTTGACACTGTTGGTAGGAACAAAGGTTGTTATGCTAGACTATAACACATATACCCTGAAGGCCTTGAGCGCTTTGACCAACACATAAGCCTTATTTTCTAATATATCATACTTCAGCTTAGCATGTTGAAGGGCTTTGCTAAAAAAGGCTATGGGTTGTTCATGCCCTTCTCCATGTTTCTGCAGTAGTAAAGCAGCAATGGTTTCCTCAGAAGCGAAAGAGAAGATGAAGAAATCTTTGGCATAGTCAGGGCTAAGTAATATAGGGGCTTCAACTAAAGCATTATTGATCCTTTGGAATGTTGATTTTTCCTCCAGTGACCATTTTATCACAACATCTTTATTCAACATTTTAGTGATAGGATTCAGGATTTTGGCAAAATTTGGCACAAAGCGCTTTAGGAAGTTTATCTTGCCAATGAAAGACTAGATAGCCTTTTTATTTCTAGGTATTTCAATCTCTTGAATGGAATAAACACTCTTCGGATCAATTTTTATACCTCATGCTGATATGATGTGGCCCAGGAGCTTTCCTTCTAGCATGGAAAAGTGGGACTTCCTAGGATTCAGAGATATTCTGTATCTCCTGCATTTTCAGAAAACCTGCTCCAAATGCTACAAATTTTCATCATCAGACTTGGAGAAAATTGTGATGTCATCCAAATATATAACCACAATTTTTTTTTCCCCACGAAGGCTATGTCCATGGCCCTCTAAAAAGTGTCCCTTGCAATCATCATTCCAAAAGGCATCCTATCGTACATGAATGTTCCCCATGGGGTGGTGAATGTTGTTTTTTATTTGTTCTCTTCACACACCGCTATTTGGTTATAACCAAAGTATCCATCTAACAAGGAAATCATGTGATCACCTACCACCCTCTATAAAATATGATCCATCTTGGGGAGGGGGTAATTTTCCTTTAGAGAACACTTGTTGATATTTTGGAAATCAACACACAAGCATATCTCCCCATTTTTCTTTCTCACAGGTACCAAGTTGGCCACCCAGTTTGAGTACCTCAATGGTACAATAATCCTTGCATACAACATTTTTTTCATCTCTTTCTCGATTATGAACATCAGCATGGGATTAAATTTCTAAATCTTATGTCTGAATGGATTGGAGCTAACCTTGAGAGGGATCTTATGTTGGATGATGTCAGTGTCAAATGTCTTTAAATCCTCATATGACCATGCAAAGGTATCAACAAACTTTTTGATGAGACTGACATACATGTCCCTTTGTTCTACAACTAATGCTTTGGACAGCTTGATGATCTTGGGATTCTCAATAGTCCCAATATTGCAATATGTTATATCTTCTTCTTGATTCTTCATGGAAGCTTCTTTGGAAACATCATTACTGTCAAACAACCTTTCCAGTGGCACTAGTCCTCTTGGAATGTGATTGGTTTTCAGCTCCACAATATCATGTTCAGCTACTGTCTTTAGCAGATGAGATGTTTGTTGATTTTCTAATTCATTATTTTCACCTTCTTGGCTTT
>CBVK0101281752.1:0-12382 GCA_900067695.1 Picea abies | reverse complement strand
GTTTTTCTATCTTATTCAGTAATAGAAGTTGGGTTTCACTCTATTTTTGTGTTCTCTTCTATATTTTTTTTTATTTCATTGTTATATCTCGGTTATATTTATGCCTTCATGTCGTTCTCAAAATAATCTAGATTATTTGGCGACCCACACAAAACAAAACAAAAAACTTAGAAATATCTATGCATGAATACCCTTTTGAGGATTAAAATAGAAGGCATAGTTTTCAATAAGATGGGCAACAATAAACTTAACCATGATAGCATGGATAACTTTCATTTCATTTTAATGCCATATTGTTAAACTTTAATTAAATAGAGCTATGAAAATATTTTGGATGACAAAATTGTCTTATGAATTCAGTTGGTGTGGTTGAGGTAATTGAGGTTGGTAAGGAACAAGGTAATGCTCAAGGGTGAACCATTGGTGTTGCCAGATAATTTACTCTATTTCCCAACGAATTTGGGGAATGGATACGATTTCAAGTGAAAACTCGTGAAATTGGTGAGGCGTCTCTCCATAACTAAATTCATTTCCCTCCATATTTTTCAATTTTCCAACAACCCGGATACACCTATCAAGGGAAGAAATAGGTTGAGTATCGAGTCCAATATGTTTGACAGAAAGAAATTGTCTTTGAACTCTTGGAATGAATGTTTCCATCATCAATTAATGCAAACTAAGAGATCCATATTCAACACAACAACACCATTTTATCTATCTAACCAAATTTTGATCAAAGCTACCTATGAACAAACTGGTCATGGTAACCAACAAGAAAAGACAAAATGGAATTTTTGAACTGGGGTACAACACCATCAGCATAAACCAAATTGCGGATGCAACTGGAGAAAAACAAGCATTTTGATTTGAGTCTCATTTCAAATTACAAGATACTTATTTCAATAAGTTCAATGCAAGAAGGCATGGATTCAAATGGCCAATAAAAAGTTAAACTCAAAATCCCACCCATAAGGAATAATAGACTAGCGATCAGGTCAACAATCAGGTCAAGTGGTGGCCTGCATAGAAGACATTCGAGACCCGAGGGAATGCCATTTAGAATTTTGTTCAAAGTGAGGGAAGGAAATTTATGGTTTGGTTGAGAGTGATAAAACTAGTGAGTTGAAAAACCATTGAAGGGGGAAATCCGATAAAACAACACAGTTGGAATCTATTTTCTTTTCCAATTTTCTATAACAACTCTTCTATTTTTTTTTTATAAAATAGGGCACATATACTTTAGGGGATCTGAGAGTCGAGCCGAGTGTGGAATAAATGAGAAATATCTCGAGTGAGAATCCTTCAGAGTTGATTTGATAGTAATTTTCCTTGACAGACTCCTAGTCTTCACCAATTCCCCTCCGCAATCTATCGACACATGTAGGCACATAGCTATATTAAACCATTGAATTGAATAAACATCGATCTCTAATTGTAGATTAAATAAACCCTGCAAGTAGCTTTCCTACCTCCTCCACCCATAGTACATCATGTGGAATGCCCACCAACCACGACTATAGTGTTTAACCAAGTGAACTATCATCTGATCTCCCATAGGAAACCAAATGCAAACAATACAAAAACAAAACAAGAAGATATAAAATCCAAACAAAAAACCCAAAACCTAGAAACACATTACAAGAAAAGAAAATTAGAGAATGGACATGTTGTACTCAATAGAGAAATAACCATTAACATAGCAAAACCAACACTGGAAGATGTAACAATAAGAATAATAGAAAAGAAAAAATAAATTAACTTAACAACCCATCACCCTATCTACTCTTCTCTGCAAGAACAATATTATTTTATCTTCTTTGTTCAATTTGAATACAACAGGGGTTAGTGGTATACAATATGGACGAAGATAAGAACATAAGACCTTTCATGAACATAGGTAACCAATATAGATACCTATTTGTTTCCTACTCAAGATAAGTGATTAAGATGATGGTGGGAATGGTGGGGTTCCTCTCTCTTCTATACACCACCAATGAGACTGCATTTTCTCTTGCAAAGATCCATATTTTTCCAAGTCCCTTAACATTTAGCGACTCGAAGACCTTCATGTTCGAAGCCATTGGTCTGCATGAGGGCTTGAAGATAAACATGAAATGACAGGATTTAGATGTTCCTTGCAGCTTCCCCCATGAATTACCCTTTGCACGTGCATTATGGAGGTAGAGGGGTTGAGCCTCCTCTAGGATTTTGCATGATGTCCATCTTTCCGGTCTTGCAAAGCATTGATGGCATACTGCAAAACATCAACGATCTGACTTGGTTCTGCACCAACAACTATAGAACTCTCATCCCACCATCCTCAATCGCTCGGAGGGAATGAACTACTATGCATGCACCTTCTAGAGGTCGAGGGGTTGAGACTCGGTTGGGCTCCTGCATGATGTCCATCCACTCATCTTGCAAACAATCGACTGCTTGTTGCAATTCCCTGTCGACTCCCTGTTGGTGCTTCAGTTTGGATTTGCAACGATAAGCCCTTCTCTTCTTTGCTAGTTGGGAGACCTTTGCTATATTCTCCCATCACATTGAATGCTACAATGAATGAAATGCATGTCAATTTATTGTTTATTGTTTGCCTCATGTCCACAATGGCTATGCTTTTTCAAGGATGCTTTGTCATGTCCCCCATTGCAGAGGCATCCACTGTGTTATGCCAGCTCTATCATGTCTTTGATCCTAATCAAGTTTGAATCATCCAGGTCCTTAAATGCGTGATTTGGTATATGCTTCCACTATGTTATGCCAACTCTAGCATAGCTTTGATCCTGATCAAATTTGAATTATCCAAATCCTTAAATGCCTTATTTGGTAGATGTTATGGTGGATTGCGAAATTAATTTTGACGAGCTATTTAAAATACCACCCTTCTTCTTAAAGATTCTTGCCACTTCTCAATTGACATTGATGTGTAAAATTTATATCTTAAGTTTTATTTGGAGGCCAAATTTGGCTGAACAATTATCTAACCAGCTAAAACCCTTTGGAAGGGCCCACACGGATTCAAATTTGATCGCCTTTCCACTTGGAAAACGCCATGAGGATAAGACTATGTTCTAAAGAGGCCATCTAAGAATGAATATGTTGGCGAAACCCCATTTTTACCAAAAGTCAAATGTTGAATACCAATGGGAATCGATTTTCCAATGTAAATCCCTTACGTAGAAAGCTTTGTTTCCTTTTTAGGTTTATATACATATATACACACGTTACAACAAAGGTAAAGGTGAGGGAAATGGCTTATATACAATAACCCTCCCACGCCATATGGCATATTCTTTGTTTATTGTTGCAAGGCATTAATAATGGGAAGACATATAGAATAATTATTGTAATAAAAGGAAACTACCAACCTTAATACGAAGTGATTATAATAAAAAGAAACTACAAACCTATAATGGGGAGGGAATATAGGTGCCTTGTATAAAAATTAAAATTAAACACCCTGTATCTATATATTTTATTCAGATAACACTATTAAAAGCTATGATGTTGCAATAATTCCGAGTCATATGTTTTCTATTAAAAGTAAACGTATATTTGTTAACAAAAAGCATCCCGCGTATCATGTATTAACAGGTCACATGTTCTATTAAAAGTAAATGAAGATTTGTTACAAGAAAGCATCGCGTATATGTATTTACGAGAAAGCATCCCGCGTATCATGTAATAACGCGTGATGGTTGTTTGAATAAAGCGCAGTGACCTTTAGTGATTGGGCGGTGGATTTTACTTTAATCTGCTCTGGTCGGTCTTACTTGACAGACACGCCAAACATGGAATACTCTCCTTCCTTTAAAGAATTCATTCTACATTCTCTTGCTGTATTTGCATTGGGCAGCAAAACATATAGTTTTAGAGCGAGAACGCTGAATTATTAGTCTGTAATCATTATGGTGAAACTCACAATGATAGCTCGTGTGAGTGATGGGTTACCTCTCGCAGAAGGTTTAGAACATTTTCGTGAATTGAACAATGATTCTGATTTTGAATTCTACAAGCAAAAGGCCAAGCTATTGTTCAACAAACTCTCTCTGGGTGAACCCGGACCTTCCAGAATGTCTCTCAGAATTCAACCTTATTGCTTCCAGTATCCTGCTTATACTTGTAATTTGTTTCTGATTTAATTAAGCAGTTACATGTTTGCCTTGATTATTGCTTCCAGTATCCTGCTTATACTTGTAATTTGTTTCTGAATTAATTAAGCAGTTACATGTTTGCCTTGATTATTGAGTGGTAGCTACATTATGGAGGACGGTGTGTGCTATATTACTTTGTGTGAGCAATCATATCCCAGGAAGCTTGCTTTTCACTACTTGGAGGATCTGCAAAGAGAATTCGGAAGGCTTGATCGCTCCAAAATAGAAACCGCTTCCAAACCATATGCTTTCATCAAATTCGGTGAGTGCTCTGCCAATGAAACTGAATGATATTGTATTTGTAACCCTCGACTGATCTGACACGGTCTCTAGACGCTGTCATCCAGAGGATTAGAAAGCTGTATCTGGACACAAGAACACAAAGAAACCTGTCAAAGCTAAACAACGATGAGTATAAAGTCCAACAGATTATAACGAGGGATATCAGTGAAGTTATTGGGAACGATGGAAACAAGAATGCAGACGATGCAGGTGAACTGAGAAATGTCTCCTTTTCATTCGTTTAGTTTACCTTTTCAATTTTAGATTACTCATCTCTGTAAAAAAACTTGGCAGAAACAAACCTCATGCTGTCTAACAGAGTATCACCAAGACTATCGAATGATATAGAGTCGGCCATCAAGGATTCCAAAGTACTGGAGGTACTACTTTCCTTCACAACCGTTGCGTTTTAAATAAAATTATTTCCATGTCAATAAAACACTCTTCCATCATCTATTTCAATAGTAAATTCTTTAGCTCCACATTGTTTATTTTAATAGTAAATCTTTAGAAATTTCAGGAACACAGTGAGTGTGAGTTTCTATAATTAGTCCATAGAGACCTTCTGATTACTACTACTTGAGCACATTTTGTCAACAACTTATTGTAAAACCATTTCTATCATTCTCTTTTCCATGAACTTCAGTTTGTTTATAAAACGTGTTGCAATCATGTCTATTGTTGTCATTATTGTTATAGAGAACTTGGTAAATAAAATAATTTCCATATTGTACTCTTGTGTGCAGAAAGTGGCATTAAAGTGGATGCCAGCCATAATTTTAGCAACCGTTATCTGGATTCTTATATGGGCACGGGTGGTTCTTTGGGAGGTCATGTAAAGATTGAAGTTGTTGAATTAAGGTTGCCTCTGCCACCGCCGGGCAGAAAGAATTTCATTGAAATATCATCATGCTCTATCTTTGCCTGGTCAGGGTGAGCTCTGCTAACTCACATGCATTCATAGAGATTCATAATTTTGGTGAAAACCAAGTTGATCATGAAAATCCTTGTCAAACGTCGAGGAACGATTACTTCTTCTTTTCATTTAAGTTATAACTGATTCTAATTTCAATTAGGATTCATTTAAGTTATAACTGATTCTGATTGTAATTTCAATTAGGATGACAGGTTTGAAGTGAGCATCCATCCCTACATGAGATTGAGATTGGGATTGAAGAAGAGTCTTGAAGCAATGATATCAAGTTGCAAACCTGCAAAAAAATAAAGGCCCCTATTAATTGTCCATGGATCTACAGATATACAACTACTTAAGTCATCCTTATCAAATCTATGTCGGTTAGTATGAAAACTATGGTTTAGGGTCCGAAGGGATTGTTTGTCATTCAACTTAATATGACCCTCGCCTCAAATGGCCACTTTATTTAGTTATTCAAAAATTGTTATAAACTAGCATTAAACCAATACAAAAAATAAATATCAAAATATCCATTGATTATGTAGATTTACACTTGTTATATTTAAAACATTTTGAAAAAAAAAAAAAAAACNTGNAATTAAAACATTTGAAAAAAAAAAAAAAAATCTCTCCATTCTAACTTAATTTATTTTCAAAAAAAAATTATTAAATTTTTAGTTTTTTTAATTTATTTTCAATCCTTTTTATTAATAAATTTTCAAGTTTTTTAAAAAATTATATTTATAAAATTTTCAAATGGTATGGTTTGAACAATTTTGTGTTTGTTGTTTGGAATTCATTAAACATGTTATTATAATTATTGAAGATAAATGATTTTATAATTATTGAAGTTATTGAGAGTTTAGATGATAAAAGTTATTTCTTTTATTAATATATAAAATCGTTTTCTATTTCAGAATTTTATATCTAATGTCTAAATTAATTTAGAATTATTGTATAGTTTGATGTTTAGTTTTGCATAATCAGAGTATAAACATTTGAAATCTTTCCAAATTATTTATATTTACATATAAAACATACTATACAATTTTTTATTAGATTTCAAAGAATAAAAAGATTATGGTAAAATGATTGAAAGTATTAAATTTAATGAACCATGAAACTTATAATTTTTTTGGATGTTTGATATGCACATCTTTCATAAAAATCTATTTCACCTTTTTATATATAATCCTAGGTATATCAAAATCAACATAACTTTGATAAGGAAATTCCATAATTGTTTTTCTTGATATAACTTATTTGGACCTATATTTTGTAAAGTTGGGAGGATATGCTAATCTAATCAAATGAATCCAATTATGATTTATATTCTATTATTTCCCTTTGTCCATCTCATTATTTTCCCCTAACTCAATTTCTTGGAAGAAAAGTTTAAAACATATAGTAATTGTTGGAGTAGTATTATGCATCAATATTAATAGCATTAAAGGTTGGGTCTAGTTGGGTATGAACATAGAAAAAATATGATTAATTACTCGTAAATATGTCAAACTTCACCATAAAGTCGATTGCTATAAGATGACACAAGGGAGATTTAAAGGCATGATTTCAATATGAAAATTGTGAAGTTCTAGATAAACCATTTTTACAACAATATGTTTTTCAATGCGCAATCATGTAAATATTGTATTGTCAAATGCTATGTTGAAATAGTCTTTCCTCTAACTTATGCAAATGCCAACAAACTTTGTCATACATGTTAATTTGCATATGGATGAATTAAATAGTGTGACAAGTTGCAAGTAAGTCTCTCTACAAATTCCAAAAACATAACAACAAAATGAATTTTACTTGGAAAACAAGACAACAAGTGCAAGTGATACCAAATCCACTAATTAATAAATGCAAATAGGCTAGCTATGAAGAATGCTTAACCTTCTTCTACAAACGGTGATTAACAGAGAAGAAAATTTGCTATGTTGCTCAAGCCACTACCTGCTTCTTCAAACAAGTTGTAATTCAATTTGCTTCTTTAGACAAATTGCATTAAGGCCGTGAACATTGAGCTAACCTTCTACAATATGCATCTTCATCTCGTTTATGAAGCTTAAGCAATTCCAAAATGAGTAGTTTACCTTATTTACTTAAACACAGTTTACCTCTCCCTATATATATGAAATCCAGTCCCTCTCAACAAGAAAACCCTATCATACATAAACTCGATTGTTTTAAGTAGCCTATGGGTTGAGAATAGGAATAAACAAAGGATATTGGATAGTGTTTGCAATCAACAATGAAGAGTAAGTCTTTATTAACTTAAACATTGCATGAATGTTTACACATTATGCAATTTTAATCGCGTTGTTTCTTTAGTTTTTAGAACCTCCATGCATTTTTATTCAAGTTGTTTCTTTGGTTTTTAGAAGCTCTAGCATATGTAAAGTAGCAATTATTTAGATTAGAAAGCAAGCGAATTGGAAATAGCATTCAATCTTAACAATGCTAGTTGGTGGGAATTTACTTTTCATATTGATCTTAATTACAAGAATTGATCTTAATGACTCAATTGAAAGGTTTAGCATTATCAATATAAACTATAAAGAAATTCTACTTCATCCTTTTGATTAATTAATCTTGTTTTACTACAACATGTTGCTCCTTTGATAAGAAAAAATGCAGCATTGTTAAGGGCTCTCAACTACTACATATAGATAAATCCTTCATTTAAATTATTGCTCAAACTAGATAGATCTTCACTTACTTGTATTCTTACCTTTATTGTTGGGTATCAACAAAGGGATCCTACTCCTCATTAGGACAACATATGGTTCAATCCATGTTCAATATCAATGTATTACAGAACAATAATATCGTGTACCACATTCCAAACAAAGAGGTGAAGGTGTATAGCATACCATGCTATTTATGTTAGCTAGTCAAACATAGTTGAGCTCCTAGAAGTTAGGTGCATTAGCTAGTGTTTCAATTCAATAAGTAATGTTTTGATATTTGCAATAGTTACTATAGGTGTTTTGGCATAAACCCTTTCTCAAACTAGTGATGTTCTCATAGCTATTTTGAATGAAAATTAGTTCATATTCCATGCTAATACATCAACTTACTCAAAGCTATCAAATATTTATCAGGCTGAAAAATATTGAACACACCTTCTACATTCAAGGGTATCCAACCAGTAGAGGAAGCACATAACTTTCAGATGAAATCCAACCAACAATTATTCCATTTTTAATGTTTACTAGTGCATTGGTTTGTTTGTTTTCCATATTTACGTTGCAAGATTCCAAACATTATTTCTCTCATGTTGATACCTTTGCACCAACAACCATGGCTAGAGGATCTAAAACAACAATGTCTATTACTTATGTTTTTTCTCTTTCTATTGCTACCTATGCTTCATTGTTGGTAGGGATGTTGGACAAGGCAATGGTGGTGAACCCACAAGGGATTCACTTGTTGACCAATATCTTATCACATCCATTCATAAAGGAGTTGTTAAAATTGTGAAAAATAAAGTCAATATATTGTTTCATATTAATGGGGGGAGAGGTTTGTTTTTTTAATGAAGTAGGGATATATGTATTTTTTTTCTTGGGGGTGGGGGGTTGGTTAGGAAAATTGATGCCTACACATAGGAGGGGGTGGGGGGTTGGTTAGGAAAATTGATGCCTACACATAGGAAGATCAACAAAGTTGCACTAAACAAATGATAAGATCTAGCCAAGAAATTGATTTGGGATAAATAGGTTAGATATACATGAAAAATAGTCTTTGATAAATAAATAAAATATGACATCATTATGCAAGTTGTATTTGAAAGGGATTGCACTAAGTTTAGGCAGTTGTTGATGGTGCAATGCTACAAAATCCATGGAGGAGATGGTTTGATATATTACAAGGTTTCAATGACTCTATAGTGGAATTTATTGTTGCACCCTTTATTGCTACTACTTCACCTTTGAGGAATGGTAGCTTTGTCATTATTGCCACCCAAATACTTTCCAAATGAAGGAACACTCTCTGAAAAATTAATCAATGAAGGTCCATGGCTTAGTGGATTGGAAAAGGAACTGGGATTAGTAGTTTATTAGTAGTGATATATGTAGATTGGACTTATTTCACCCTCTTAGATTTGTAGTATCATCGCCTATTTTCCAGTTTCGTTTCCTTGTGACAAATATGGGAGAAAATATTCCTAGTGTTGTTGCAGTACAAAATTTGCCTAGTCATATGGGCATGGGCCCTCTTGACCAATTTAAGAGATTTTACTTCAACATATAAGAAAATATCATCTCTATACTAAAGATTAAGTTACATACTATGATGGACTCTTTTCAACATCAAAAAACAAGTATGTGGAAAAATTATATATTAAAATTGAGGATTAACTAGCATTTACTATGTTTTAAAAGTAGACCTTAAAAAAAATTGCACCAACTAAGATCGTGATATTTTTACTTTATTTTAGTGCATTCCTTGTATTATAAGATTAACCCATAGGAACCATATGCCCCTCTTACAACATAATATATATATATATATATATATATATATATATATATATATATATATATATATATATATATATTGGGGGTGGAGGGAGGGGGGTGATGCTTATGTTAATATATGAGGAAACATAATACAATGATAGAGTACAAAAATCAAAGGACTCGTTTCCACTTAAAAGACAATAAGAATGCTCCTAGGTCAGATTGAGCCTTGGGATCACAATCTCTTGCATCTCTCATAATGAGAGTGCTTTTGAGTCTGAATCATAAGAAAATAGGAATAGGTTAGTGGGAACATCATTACAAAGGAAAGATTGATAGATTGATAGATAGATAGATAGATAGATATTTTTTCCTAAAATGTTAATGAGATCAGAGATCTAAAGGATGAAGAGTTATGACTTTAGGTAGCTCACCTTTCTAGGTTTACAAATAGATATCCATATACATGAACACCTTCCTCATGAATGCATGACCATGTATTATATTGAAGAGAGGGGTGATAGTAGTATAACACCAATCCTTTGAACATAAAGCTATCTTATGCATTGATGTATCCCTATGTTGGGATGTCAGTGGACTTGCTTATTTTTGGGTTATTTTTGTGATTTGAGAGCTTATAAGAGTTTTTTTATGTTTTTGTACTAGGGGTAGAAATAAAAAAGGGTATTAAAAATGACACAAAAAATGGATATATAGGATATCTAGTAAAAATAAGGGGGTTTTTAGTTAAAAAGAGGTATTGGGTGGGGGATTCAACAAAAGGAGTTTTGGGAGGTATTTTTCAATATCTACTGAAAGTAGGGGTATTCTTTAATATTCCATGAATGAACGTGCTATGTCACAAGTTCCTTGAGTGAAGCTCTCGTGGGTGAACCCAACTATAGACCTGTATCTGGGAAAATAATGGAATTGAATCTAACCTTAGAGGACATTAAAGAAGTTATGCCCCTTTGGTATGCTATCTTTTCTTCTGGTTCTTGTATGGGTGTTGTAATAGACCCAATATCATTTGTTCATTGTTGAGAGTATGTGGTACTTTTGAATTTCAAAAATGTTCTATTAACTATACTCTAATGCCAAAATATAATTGCCCATCCATCCTATAGGTTTACATTTGCACAAAAAATGATTTGATACCAACAATGTAGTGCAACCAACTCCATGCTAAGTCACATTACTACAATCCCCGCTCTCACTACACTATACATTTAAATTTATTTAAACTTGGCTTGTATTTACCATACTTTATAACTCGCATACAATTATTTATACATCTTGGTCATCGTACCAGATATAATTTCTCAACAAGGTACCCTTAGTACCATAATTATGCCATGTTATGAATGCATATGCACACTACCATGAAATGCAACATATAACATAATGATAACAATAATATCAACATACATAATCATATATAAATCATAAAAAACATATGTACCCAAGACAAAACATAACATTAAGCACATAAAACCATATTCATAACACTTATCTTATGTAAGTGGCACCAACTAGGTATAGACCTCAGACATTCCTCCCAACCATAGACACTAATGTTATATCTCTCTCAATAGCAAGTGACCCTCAAGATGGTAGTATGAATCTACCATGGAAAAGGCACTCTCTCTGGCCAACCAAGGTCACACAGTATTGAGCTCAAACTAGGCCAAGGCACCAAACTCTAGTAACAACTCCAACCAAGAGTCTCTCATTCCCCTCAACCTACACAACCCAAGAAAGTGCACCCCCTTCTCTACACTGCAAACCATTGGGTTGGCCCACTTCCCTTCCATGGCTCCAACATAGATTAGACATGAATTCTCAAATATGTGGCTCCAAGAGCTCCAACTGATATCACAATCTCTAGGTACCCTTTAGGCCTCACACCAAGGGAAACCTATCCCAAAAAATTCCCCCTCTAGGATCCATCCTTCCCCAAGGAAACCCAAGGAGAATTGTTCCCAATAGTCACACATGATTCACCTAGAACCTACAAGGTATTAAAGTCACATGGTCTCAATGGCTCACTAGCTCACACCCCCAATATGCAATGGTAAAAATGGAAAAGAATGGACACAATTTCCACTAAGCTCCCACTTTAAATATGCATGGCCTCTTTTTTACAAATGGAACTCATGGAGAACACCCCCCCCCCCCCCCCCCCACTTAGGAACTTTAGGAAATAATATGAAATCATAACTTAGTACTTAGGAATATTTTAATATTTATTGGCTTAGCCCCTTTTCCTTAAGCCCTTGGCCCCATTTCCCTCTTGTTGAGTCTTATCCCCCCATACTATTTCAATTGACTTGGTCTAAAACCATGATGTATTTTGTTAATTTATATGAATGTGATTACAATGTACAATGTTAGGCTCATTGTCCTTTCAGCACACATGCTCTTTGGCTAAATATCACACATACATAGGAACTTCGGCCAAAAACATACATACTGGCTCACCATCCTATAAAACCATGCACATAGATATAATTATAACCTAGGGGTCAAACTTGGGTGTTACATTCCCCCCCCCC
>CBVK0101281749.1:0-11885 GCA_900067695.1 Picea abies | reverse complement strand
AATTCCATTCCCAATGGGGTCCCAAAAGTAATGGTGCGAGATTTGTAGACAGTGGGGCCATGTAGCACCCCACTTCCCAACACTGAATAAATACTAGAAGACACATCATACTTCATTCTGCGGATTTTGTAAGTCTGTGGGCCATGATGTCAACAATTGTCGATCACTCTAGTTAATGCAAGACCACACCTATGATGTATTCTGGGTGCAAGAAAAACATAAGGATGGTGATTGTGAAGGTGTTGAGAGGGGTTGCTATGGATGCGGTCATGGACAAGGGTATGGAGGAGGGGGAGGCAGACCCCCACGTGCTTCAATTGTGGATAAATTGGCCATGTGTCAAGGTTTTGTACCAAACCATGTGCTTTTTGTGGGTATTGTTATAGCCTCGAGCATGTGACAGAAGACTGTCCCGACTTGTTGAAATGTGGGAAGAGAAGAAGACACATTGCAATATGGTGCATGCAAAGCCAGGTAGAAATAAGAAGAAGGATGAGGAGGTTGATGTCTGGGTGATAACCTGAGGAGGAGATAAAACAAGAATGGAGGTTGATCATGGTGAAATCTCAGGTACAAGGCTGGAGGGGAAAATTAGAAGGGTCGTGCAACCCCCTCCTAAATTCAATGTTGCTCAACAGAAGCAGTTTCTGCACAATGCGCAGAGGGCCCTCGAAGAAGAAAGAGCGTGAGAAGAGCTGCAACATGTGACTCAAAATTCATTTAAAAAGGCTTGGATTAGTGAAGAAGTCCAATGCACGACACAAAGGTCACTAGAGGAAGCTCACACCTATGAATAATTATAGTGCGCGACACAGAGATCATTGGAGGAAGCTCGCGTGTGCAAAGATCTATAGCGCGTGACTCAGATGTCATTGGAAGAAGCGTGCAAATAGGAAGATCTATGACACATCGAGAAAATAGCGATTGAGGAACATCGCCTTGAGGAGTTGAAGTGTGAGGCATGCAAAGAAGCATTCCACGACTTATGTCACAAGACAGAGACCGAAGACTAAGTAAGTACTTTCTTACATTATTGTTTGAGATTGATAAATGATACTGATGTTATGATAAAGTTGACACATACGTTAGTTGCATGCATCGGGGAACACGAGATGGTGAAAACTATATCAGCCCCCCTACTAGAAAGGGATTTGTGTTAGATCAGTAAGCAGAAGCACACATGCAAAGAATTCATAATGACAATTGAACTTGGGAGTTATGAAATGGATGGAGTCATGTTGGATCTGGGTTTTGACATGAATATTCTGTTGAAGAAGTCCTGGGAGTTGATGGGCAAGTCGAGTTTGGTCTGGTCACCCATCCATCTATGATTGGTAAACCAATACAGGATTTACCCTATAGGCCAACTGGAGCAAGTGGAGGTGAATATAGAAGGGGTGAAGACGAAGGTTGACTTTGAAGTCATAGAAATTATGGATGACTTTGATCCCTACCCTACATTACTTTGCATTGATTGGGATTTTGACAACAATGCGGTGCTAAATTTGAAGAAGAGGCAGATGTCATTTAAGATGGACACCTTACCTGTGATTGCACCTCTAGATCCTAATGAAGGGGACATATATAATGAGCCAATGAATGAGGATGCACGAAGCTTGGTTATTGAGAATATCTATAAGATCACTAGGCATAGGGAGGATTATATCAATCCCACCATTGATGGAGAGTTGAATTGGTGGGGCGTGAAATCCTATGACACAGATTTCAAAGATGCCATGGAGAGGTGGCAACAGAAACTATATGAAGTTTCTATAAGGAGGTGCACGCATATCACTGTCAAGGTGCGCGAGGAAGAATTTGGATCCTACCGGTACAATGGGTTGGATTTGGTGGATGTGTTTATTGTCTGGATGCAACACATTCATGAACACCATCGGGTTTGTGCTCTAGATACAATGCTTATAAGAATATCGATGATGATGGTGGGTCGCGCATCAGGAACCTTATCGTGAATGGGCAGTTGTAGAAGCGTCCATGGGGGGAAGATTTAAACCTGATGTAGATATTCGTTGGTACATGTGTTCTTGTGAATGGCGGTGGATAGCCACACAATGGCGGGGGACACGCAACTGATACATAAAGGCATCGCGCGGGCTGCCCAGAAAAAAGTTTGTTCCCCCGGTTCCTCGGTTTCCCATGGGGTACATAAAGGCATTGCATGCACAACAAATGGGTCTTGCTACACCATATGTGGTAGAAGAACGAACGTCTACTCGTTCAATTGCACTTAACCCCATCGAGCAACCAGATGGATCCCGCAAGAACAAAGAAGTAGGGGGTATTATGTGGATGCCACTGGATCCGGAAAGGCCAAGCTTAGTCTCTTAGCGGGGAAAATAGATCGGATGTATATGTGTGCAAAGGTGTTGTGGCTCACTAGGGGCCGTTGCCATCAATTAACCAAGGATGGACTCCCGCAGGGGTGCACAAGAAACATGTGTGGCACCCCGAAGAATAAGACTTGTGCATGTACAAAGATGTCCCTATCACCATCAAAGTTCTACGGTCCCAGTCTTTTCATACACTAAGACAATGATGTGTCCATTATATGGTACCTAAGGGAGAGGCTATTACGATGAAAATCAATAGTAAATGTTAAAATGCCACCCCATGATTTAACATGTTTAGCAGTAAAGTCGGTAGCCATGCACTATTAATACAAAAGGGATGATATGTCTCACAAATCAAGAATGTCAAGAAAGGTATGTCATAAACCTGCATATCATTTATGATCTGATAGGATGACTAGGATGGTATAAAGATGAATGTTCCAGAGGGGATCGATGATTATCGTATGACACTCTTAATTCTTAACGATCTCATGCACGCCTCCTAGATGTACCACCATACCCACCTTGCAACTTTCCTTTTCTTGACTCAATGCCTGGCCAACTAAGAATCAACCTTTCTATTTCTATAAGAAAGGGTCCACAATTTCAATATGGGGGAACAATAGCAATGAAAGTAAGCAGAAACACAATCTCTTCAACCCAGTGTTAGCCATCTGTAGAATCCAGCTGAAACAATTGTCATGGCTTCGTCAAGCAGACCACAAGGAAAAAATAGATCTACGATTTCCCAAGACCGCCAGGCACCAAATCCGTTGTTTCCTCGACATGTCAATTTCACAAGATCTTCGATGAGACAAGTGTAAAATGTGTAGTTTGTCTATTATGATGTCCGAGACCCTGATCAATTCCCCACCCTTGTCTTTGACAATTATGCACGAATATTTTGCAATGCAAATGGTAAGTCATTACTGCTCACACAAGAGTGGGCCAAACCCCTTTGTCAAGTCGACATCCTTTCTTTGGTTGATTTCCCTCACTTTGGGCATAGGGGGACGATGAATCTATGCGTTTGTTTTTTACTCACTCGCCTACGCGATGGACACTCGTTGCTGGAAGGGAAATATTTGGTTGATGAAGCATCAATCTGATGGGTCACAGGCTTACCCATGGATGGAGATGAGCCGAAAAAAGATTTAACTGATAAAGACACTACCCAACATGAAATCGATGGCACATACAATACACGTCGTGGAATGCGTAGGGTACTAATTTCGGAGATCATTGCCCGATTGGTTAGATTTTCTACTTAGTTGATAGCATGTAAGATCATGCACACTTGTACAAAGGAGGAGTGTCCATTCGGGGTGGTTGTTGCAGCTGAACGCGGTGTACTAAATGTTCAGATGGCCTGAGGCTGGTATGTACCAAATGAGTTCATTGATGATTGTCTAAATGCCTAGGACTCTGGGAAAGACTTTTATTATAACTGTATACTACTACTCCTCACCATGGTGCTCTGGAGGCCTTGTCAAGGTTTTGAATGGTTTGTTGGGAATGGAAATGCCTTTGATGCTCCTCGATTCCTTCGACTGCACGAGAGCAGGGATCCTGCCACCCAAAAGTCCCATGATGAGATTTTTCAGAGTTGGTACATACAACCGATTCAAGAAATAGCTTTGATGAGATTTTTCAGAGTTGGTACATACAACCGATTCAAGAAATAGCTTCACAAGTGCACATCCTGTGCACCATAATGGACATGTATGTTGGTTACTTTCTATTTGAATGTAATTTTCATAACATGTTCATCCATCCCAATGATGATCTGGGGGTTGTGATGGCATTGTTATCATTATGCATCACTGAAGAGGACATCCAACAAGGCATCGTTGAATGGCCCATGCATCTCCAACCAATCCCCGCTGAAGAAATGGACACTCTCGAAATGCACATCAAGCACAATCAGGATCACACGTGGGTTGAGGTTGTGTGGTTGTAGGTGCAATATATGGTCCCCCTAGAGGGGGATCCAAAAATGACACCTCATTCAAGCTCCCTCAAGACCCACGCCCTACACAACCACAAACACATTCCACCCCAATAGGTGAAAAACGACAACAAACCAGTCCAATCGTTCGTAGTACCAACCCCTTAGTACAATAGGGTTTTGTCCTGATGGAACCAAGCATCACAACGTTAATAAATCCACTCAAAAGATAATTGTTGCTCCAACAACAAATACATACTGAGTCTATTCGTAACGTCGACCATCTCTATTGGCAACTCGGGGCCACAACAACACCCTTAAACACTCTATCGTGACCACTAGCCCCCGGGACCAGTTCTAGTACTCCTACACGGGTTCTTAGATTTGACCTATCAACACCACTTCTAGAGGATATCAATAGTGGTGGTATTTCATTGGCACCACTTCCAACTCTAATAGTACAAGATTGTGTTGCCACCTTACTTTTTGAATTGGGTGAGTGACACTAGCCACTGGGTCACACTCAAGCACAGTTACATCTCCAACACCAAGTGGATATTTCCATGCACAATCAAATGCATGAGCAATACAAAAAGGAGGTTTAGGATCACTAGACATTGCATCAGAATTATGAATAAGAAGTTGTGGCACATGCAACTACCCAAGCCCAATACATCGATAAAAGTATAATGTTCACTGACCTCCTTGGGGTTGTGGACAACCTATATGCACAGATTCCAACTACGTCCACACGAGGGCGCGAAATCTCCCTGGTTTTAAGCTCTGAGCCGTGAAGGCCCGCCTGCAAAATATGGATTCATAGCTTGCAACTCTTTGTCCACCACTCCACCAAACGAGTCCAATAAAAACTCAATTACAAAAAATGGATAAGTTAACTCAAGCAATTGTCCAAGATGTCCAACACAGAGTGGAGGCATTTTCAAGTGTGGTCGACTGCAACTTCACCTTATGGAATCATCTCCAAAGTCTGCCCGAGGTATCTACAATTGAAGATCGAGTTTGTGTAGCTGAGGTTGAGGTCGCACAACATAAAAGAAGCCTCACCTCTTTACCTTTAGGAGAGCGCATCACTACAATGATAACTATTGTAGCAAAGACAAGAGAGATCACTGCAGCATGAGCTGAGCAACAAAGTGTATTGAAGCTCATTACTTATGTGGTCGTTAAGGCCTTGATCTTGTTTACACAACTCTTAGACACACAAGTTGTTGGTGGCCTGTTAATTGAGAAAATCAATGCAACGGACTTGAAAGTTCCTCATGTCACAACAATTGATGTTGATGCAACTGTTCAGGTTACCCAGGATCTTTAGGATCACCTCAATGAACCCAAGCCCCAGTTCAAGGAGTTCGTGCAGGAACTCATGAACACATTTTCATCCATTGTGATGGTCCTTCCATGAGGCAATTGGCTCAAGGATGATCCAAGTAATAGTGGTGGGGGCTTGATGGCACCTAACGTTTTGGGTTAATATCAAGTGCTCACACATATGAAATTGTGCATGCTCATTTCAGTTTTGCGCGTGCCCAAGCATATGCGCGAGGAATGAAAAGAAGTGCATGTCAGATCAAGATTTTAAGAAGTCTTGTTAATGTGCGCCAAGTCCAGTTATGCCAATGCAAGCTGGTTCAAGTTTTGGTACATGTGCTAGAAATCAAGAAGACACACACCAACATCAAGAAAGGAATCTTCAAGAAATCTCCCTGAATGATTACTGCCAGCAACCTAAGGGAACATGGAACAAACAAAAGATGAGCTGGCAAGGTATTTAATATTGCTCTGATTCCATAAAAGCTACATGGAATGCAGGTATGGGACAAAAATGTGCAAGACTATAAGTCAGTAGAGTGAGTGGAGTATAGTTGAGAGAGACAGAGCTCCAGAGCCGAGAAGGATATAAAAGGAAGCAAGGATGACAAAGAAAATGTTGTTGATTCATTGAGTTATTGTTGGTTGTTCATTGTTCCAGAGCTCGCTATGAGCCTCTATAGTATTGTAATGTCTCTGGTTTAAATTCTAAGTCTATCATATGTCAAAGGTTTGAAAGGATGTGCATGGTGCAATGTATTGTAAATCTGGGGAATTATCTAAGGGAATATGAACCTATATTGTTGTTGATATGTGATTTGCTTAATGTATGGATGTAACTAATGGAATGAGGATGTTAATAAAGCTGCATCTATTATGAACCTATGATGTGTCAATTATGTGTATGAATGAATGTGTTACTTCCATTGTGTTTTGTTATCATCTAAGTAGCTTGCAATGCATTGAATAAATGTCAACCTGGATGGATCTCTACATGTTTATCCCTTCATCTCCGACACAAGATCAAATGGTCTATGTGATCCTCATAGCATCTCAAGTGAGACCTTCTCCAACCTTGGCTAAGGATTGATATGTCGATGCTTTGGGGTTTTTGTTGGTCAACTCTGGATGAACCCTGGGTCTTAACCCCCCAACATTAAGAAGGCCATGCGTAAGCGTGAAACAACCCAACAAGGGGAGCCTATTTCCTCCACTTCCATAGGATCATGTTGTTGTCCCCCTATGTCTTCACCCCTAAGGTCTAATTGCTTCAAATTTACCGAACCCTAGTTGTTTGAGGCGAGAGAAGGGGACTTAATACATTGTGTGAGGGTAATGTTGCACAATTGTTCGCATTCCACTTCCAAATGATCAATTCTCTGCTACTGAAGGTGAAGAAGTTTCATGATGTTGGCTGCATTTTTTAAATTTGCTTGTTCCATCTCATATATTTTAGTTGAGATGCTCTACAGAGCATTGTTGTTAACCTAGTTGAATTCCTCATGTCTATAGAGGATTTTTTAAATTTCCTTCCAATCCAGATTCTCCATTTTTCCAACCAAGAAACCTCACACAGAACCTCTAAAAATAACCCAAGTCCTTCGAAAAACATTGAGACAAAGTTGTAAATAGGAGGTTCAAAACAGATAAACCCATAATATCTAATGTCGATTTTTGTTTTAATAAAAACTAACAGAGATAGAATGTTGTAATCCTCAAATGAAGCAGAAACTTGAAAGGCAACACATAAAACTAGGGATTTCCTGCTGGAATCGAGAGAAAATACTAGCATGGAGGACACAACACCTCAAAAAATGCCACCCATGAAAACTCGCGATTGCACCCAAAGCCTTGACATAAAGAATCTTGAGCTAACTCCTTAACCGATGAGCCAAACCAAAAACCTCTATGTGAGTTCATCCTCCCCAACGTCATCCCACATTTTGAAGTAAGTTCACACACTTGGTATTGAATACCTGCAACCCCACTACCACAGACCATATGTGTGAGTTGCTCCAACAAGCCACCTTCGATCCTTTACATGTCTTATTGCGGCTGATCATTAATGTGATGCGATGGCTCATTTGCATAGAAATCACTAAGGTATGGGGGACAACCTAATTACCCCATTTTTTAACAAGGTTCCTAGGCTAAGGGAGGTGGCCACCTTAGCCCAATGGCCCGCCAGGTCATTTAGCTCTCATTTAATATGAAAGAAGGAAATACAATAAAACCACAAGACTATACTTTTGATCCTTCGAATGAGAGAGCTCAAATAATTTCTTCTCATCACTTGATTGACCATGGCTCTAATTATCATCATCAAGCCTCCAAAAACCATAATTTGTTTTAAACCTTCTTCTTTTGCAATGCACAGTCCCATCCTTAACAAATAGGCCTTGGCAAGGTTGTTTGTTAGATTTCCTAGCCCCTAAGCATAGAAAGTCAATCTATTACCTCTGAGATCATAAAGACTACTCGGTCGATCTGCACAAGTAGCACCTTCATAATCCCCTTCCTTCAATTAGTGGAAAAAGTGACAAACTTCCCTAAAGCCACCATTTAGAAAGGCATGATTATAAAGGAATAAAAACATCCTATAAAGGAAGAAAGTAAGCCCCATATTTCTTCCCCTCAAGACCTTGCCATTGGTGGTCCTACCACTCATTACTAGTTAGTCTCCCAAGAAAAAATGCTAATGACAGGGGCGATGACTCAAATGTGGACCCAAAACCTCTCCACCACACCTGTCACCCCTTAATTATATCTATATTTGACTAACATATAATATTATTATTATTTGTTATAAATATTATATTTGTTTTAGATTGGCATGTAAGCATTACCTACATATACAACAACATCTCCATCATACTAAGCTGTAAATTATCTTACTACTTTTGATGCAATAATTTTGAGGAAAAATACAAATATACTTTACTAATACTAAAAAAAATAGTCATATACATTCAAATCCAACCATACAATCAAGCCATTTCTCATTTTATAATTATCTCCATAGTAAAAATATTAGTTAAAATTTTTAAAATCAAGGTTTTAAAAATAATTTTATGTATTTATATTTCCATTAATATTATTAATTATAAATGCTATGAACCCCTATTCGTATTTATAGCTCCTTCATGTCTTTATCATTATTGTCCTTATTATTATTATTAGATAAAACAATAGAACCTCTAAATTTCGGAGAAGATAATCCATCACATTCTTTTAAGGAACAATTTTACATGATGTTGAATCGTATGTAGCGTTCATAAAAAAAACTATGGTTTTAGATATTGTCAACTTTGCAAAAAATATAGCAAAGTGCACTATACAGATCTGATAAAATTTGTAATATGGATTTATTTATAATAAAATTTAAAAGTGCAGATTTGATAAAATTTGTAATTTGGATTTTTTTACAATAAAGTTTAAAATAATTTTTTAAATATGAATTTGATATAAAAATTGTAATTCTTTTTTATTAAAAAAAAAACTTACAACCATTTATGGAGAATTTTTAGCCAAAAGTTTTAATAAATAATATTTTGATGGATTTTTTTTCAAATTTTGGTTATAAGAAAGATATAATCCATTTTTTTTTCACATGAAAAATTACACATATATATTATATATAAATAGTCGCTTGACAAATACAAATTTACAATGCCGGTGCCATCAGTTCACAAAGACAACATTCTGCAAGATTCGTCAGTCCTCGAGTGCCTATGGGGGATCATTCGATGTCATCAACACCATAACAACATAACATCAAGTGTTGCTTAAGCATATATAAATAAAGTAAATTGATATATCCATACAACTGCCCAAACCGAACACCAACTAAAAAACTGAAAATCAAATCTCGAATATTATAGGAAATCCATCAGTAAAGTGTGATGTACCAAGGTGGTCCTTCTTGTCCATCCTCCATCTGAAAATATTTTAGACTTCCTTCCTTCCTGTAGTTCCAGATCTTGTTTGGAAAGCTCGTTTACCTCCCGATTGAATTCTCTATATGAATGTTGATAATCTATTATCGAGAATTTTGGATTGAGTGCTACAATCCACTCTTTCCAAAAGGTCAAACTCAAAACCCAAATATCATTTAATCCATTCAGTCAGTCTATCACAATATTTGAATTGCCAATAACCCGTAGATCATATATGTATAGATGAATAACCAAAGTAAGCAGTGCCCACACTCCTAAAAATTATGCTCCGATATTTGAGCCTAGACCACAATTCAACAACCACTTGTATTTTGTTTGGTTATCAACCTTGATAACTCCCCCTACTCCGTTGATCTGCCCATTTTTTTAAGCTGCTTCGTCAAACCAACCTACTCCACTTTGTGTACGAATCAAATTCCTATGCATATTTTTATTCTAATGAGATAAAATATGGAAATATTGTTGAAAAATGTGTCGTTCAAAATGTCTTCTTCAAATTCTCATTTTAGAGATGAAACCAAGTTCTTATTTTAGAAATGAATTTAATTTTTAATGGATGTGGATAAGAAATTAATTTGTTCTTAGTAATTTCGATAATTAATTAATTTTTATTGAATTTTAATTTTGACTTACCTTTGCATGAGTTGGGTGGCTCTAGGTGAGAGAATCTCAAATCTAGAGCACACATGCATGTTGGTGTTAGTGAAAGTTTTAATGCTTAATCGATGAAGGATGACAACTCATTATGAAGAGATCATGTGTTAAGAATATGATCTTAACACTAAAACACAACAATCTAGCATCCTCTTTTACGTCCCATTTTATGCAAACTGGAAAATGGGATACAAGATAAGCCTCTGACCCTTTTTTATTTGCAGCCTTGTGTACCCACTTTTCCATTTTTCGTCTAATTTACATCTTATTTGTGTCCTTGTGCATACACTTTTGTATCATTTTATTATTATATATAATTAGCACTTCATTTGCATCCATTTGTGCATCTTTGTGCATTCATTTTTGTGTTTTTTTATGGTTTTTTTATCAAGTTAGAGTCTTTCTTAAGTCAACTTTGCATCTTATTGTGTCCATTGTTGCATCCTGTTATTGTTGGGTAAGTGTTATATTCTTTACATGTGTGTGGGGGGTGCGTCGGATTTGATGAATATGTCCGACGATCCCTTCCCCTTCGCTCTTTGTGTCATGTGTGGTTTTTGTTATCTTAGCATTTTTTCGCTATTTTTAGCGGTTTTCTAAATTAATCTCAGATTAAGGGATAATGGTCTTGGTAGCTGCAAAATACCTAAAATATTGTGCATATATTGTATTGCAAATGGTGAAATAAATACAATGAAGAGTTGAGAAGTGAAGCACCAAGAAATGTTGGTTTTCTCTCTATTAAGGGTTTCCAGCGTAAATCTTTGTGTACTATGTGTATGAGTCATTGATTAATTTTCGTTTTACTTAAGAATCTATATGCATTGCTTTACTTCACAGCTTTAAAACTTACATCTGGTATCGGAGCACACTTTTGGCTTCAGGGGGACACATTTGTTGTTGAAGATTTGGCTCGGTCTTGATAGATCAAGTTTATCTTGGGTTTGTGATAAACCTAGGTTCAGTGTGATCTTTGCAATGGTGATTCTTGTGTTGAAAGATAATGGCAAGCAGTTCTAGAATCGAGATTGAGAAGTTCAACGGTAAAATCTTTGAGCTATGGAAGATCAAGATGGAGGACCTTCTTTTAGACAAAGAACAATGGATCGTTGTAGATCCTGGTACATGACCTAGTGGTACACAACCTACTAGTACACAAACTATTAGTACACAAACTACTAGTGGTACACAAACTACTAGTGGTACACAAACTACTGGTACTCAATCTATTGGTATATTGAAAGAAGATTGGGCTAAGCTAGATAGAAGAGCAAGGAGTACGATTCGACTCTGCCTGACCGATTCAATATTAATGAATGTGTCGGGAGAATATACAACCAAGGAACTATGGGAAAAATTGGGGAATTTGTATGAGTCAAAGTCCCTGGTAAATAAGTTGTTTCTTTGAAAGAAGTTGTATCATCTTAGGATGGAAGATGGAGATTATGTGATAAAGCATTTAAATGCCTTTAATACTCTGGTAAGTCAACTTGGTTATGTTAATATTACGCTTGCAGAAGAAGATACATGTATTACTTTGTTATGTTCTTTGCTAGACTCCTAGGATAATCTGGTTGTAGCAGTTGGTGGTACCACTCAATCTGCATTGAAGTATGAGGATGTAGTTTCATCCTTGTTATCGAAAGA
>CBVK0101281747.1:0-18445 GCA_900067695.1 Picea abies | reverse complement strand
ATAAGAGGATAGAAGCCAAAATACACATTTTGCCTAAGATTTGACCCCTTCTAAATCCCTTTTGGAGATCCTCGTGGGAAACATAGTGGACAATAAGTGATGATACTCGCATGACACATAGTAGGCAACAAGTGAGGATCCTCACAAGTCACTAGTAGTGCAACATGAGAGGATCTATAAAACTTCTAGATTCTGGGAGTTACGAGGTGATGGGTGAGGTAGAAGTGGTAGAAGAACATCCTCCACAAAATTGTAACCCACCTTTGACTGAGCCAAACACCCTTATACTTGTCCAAGTAAGAGATATTTTTAGTGAGCCCTTTTATTTGTTTAAGATGCCCCTATACTTGTCCAAGTAAGAGATATTTTTAGTGAGCCCTTTTATTTGTTTAGTGATCCTCCCACCATTTCTAGACCAAGTGTTTCGTTCAATGTTTCCTAGCCTATGAGCTCGTCCTCAAGTGGGTCTAGGGAAAATTCCCCCGGGGGAATCCCAGTGATGTCCACATTACCACCCCTTACCTCCATTGGACCTACACCATCCATACCATTTTCTACTGGTACCTCAATATGGGGGATGTCAGCCATGTCATCCTTTCCATAAGTCAGTATACCTAGCATCCCTACATCCATCCCTTCCACATCACCCACTTCCATATTCTTTTCCAGTGGGGGAGGAATCTTTGGTTTCAGCATGGGAAGTGGAGCTCCTTCCACCTCCACCAATTCTATGAGAAACCTGACATAATTAGGTGTAGGTGTACCTTTTGGATGGAATATGTCTAGTGGTTTTGGGGCTATCCCTAGTCAAGATGGGGGAAATAATGCTTCCATAGGTTTTAAGTTTCCACGAGGTAGCACACCTTTCCCTGGGGGGAATTTTTAACCTTGGGGAGGTTTTCCTTTTTTTACCACATAAGGTCCGTGAGGTTTCTTCCTTGGGACTAAATTTGAGAAATTTTTCCTGGAGGGTCCACATTTACCCCTTGGGGGCATCTTTGGTTCTGGGAGAAGTCATGCTCCTGGAGGTGAAACTGTCCCAGTGGAAACTCACTCTTCAGGAACTCCCCAGCCCTCCAATAGTACCAAAATAGGGGGAATGCAAGGTCCATCTGAGATAGTAGAGACTTCACGTCCCTCCCAACATTCATTTTCACCGTTTCCTTTCCTCGCAACGTTAGATTTATCAGATTTGTGATGGTTAACAAATGACCCTATTTCCCATGGCAATTCATGGATGACAATGCCTTCCAATTTTCCATCAGATATTCCAAAATTCAATGGAAATCGAGGAGAGGACCCCTCCACACATATCTTGACATACCAATTATGGTTTTCATCTAACTCATTGATGGATGATAGTTGAGGTTGCATATTTTCTAGAGATCCCTGAGCCGAGATGCTGCTAAATGATATATTGAATTAAAGGCGGTTCCTTTAAAAGATTCAGCGATCTGGCAATGGCGTTCTTAATGAATTATCAATTTCCTATTCACTATGATATAGAAACTAATCTCTTGAATTCACTGCATCAAGATAATTCCACACATATTTACAATCATATCCATGAGTGGCAACAACGTCGCAGGATGATTAAGACTCAAATTATGGAAAACATCCCTATGGATTGGTTCACCAAGTCCCTCCTACCACCCATTTCCAAAGATGTAGCTATGGCTAGGGAAACCACCGAGGAGCAAGCCATTTTGTGTGCCCAACACTTGGACTTGATATATTCACAGTCGGGTACACTTTATGACATTATTCCAAATGCTCTTAGGTTATTGACTAGTCCAAGGAAACCAAACCCAAGAACCCATGTCGATGGTGTGGTTAGTTCTGTTTCACATGCCTCTATGAACCATTTAGATTATCATATGGGTCAAATTTCCATTAATTCACACCTGTCATCTTCTGGTACTAGTGATCAATTGTTCTGGTCCCTTCTCAGACCTGTAAGGTCAATTCGGTGCAGTCCATGCAACCAAAGAATCCTCAAAAACCTGGAAGAAAGAAAAAGAGGAACGAGAAAAATAATTCCAACAATGAGAAAGGGATTTCCTCTACCCAAAACACCTAGGAGGGAGGAATGAAGGAAAATAGCTAGAGGTAGTTTCCCTGCATGATTTTTGGGGAGGAAAACCCTACTCACCAGTTCCCTTGGAAGGATGAGGTCCATACATTTTTATCACAATAGCGCCCCCCCTAACAACTTGTTGTATTAACCCATCCTTTTCGTCCTGAACCTTAAAACATGGTTTCCAAATATCTTGTCCCTCCACAAGGGAGAATAGAAGGTACCACTCATCATGAGGGGTATTCCTTGAATGCTTCTATGTTCATGTGTGACCACATGATCAACTTGCATACTCGAGCCAAGAACTATGAAATTCACGAGCCTTCACATGCTGCCCGAAAGCAACATATTCATCCCATATTAGTGGCCCTCTTCAGATAGAGAAGCCATATTTTGACGCACCACTTCACCCCTTGAAGGGAATTCTTCAACGTACAACACATAATCCTAGCATACTGGCTACACATAACTACAATATTATGAAAGACTTATCCTAGGCACCATGTGCCATGTTTGTGCTTGAAGTTCTCCAAATATTTCCAACACAATGAAAATCCTTGTTGTCTTCCATAGGTGGGGTTGATCCCTTAGAGTCAAGTTTGACGACCTTTGGTTCTTCTCAGGTTACTCATAGGCTACTCTCTCATTAAGTATCCTTTTAGATAAAAGTGCAAATGATGGGAAAAAACATCTTTCGAACAATAGTTGATGAAGGAACCTCGACTTGTATCATGTCTATTTCTTGCTGAAAATCCATTGGCTCCCATAAGTTCGTTACATCTACAAAACTATTGAAATCCTTCCATGGACACATGTTCCAAACCCATGGAATCATCACCACCTCACCCATCAAATTAGGTGGAAAGATTGTCTCAGTTTCCGTAGAGGTTTTTGACGCACCACTTGAGTACAATTTGCTACTTGGGCGTAATTGGTTCTATGAGATGACTAAAGTTATCTCATCGATCTTCAGGGTCTAATGCTTCCCTCATAAAGGGGAAATCATTATGATTTATCAACTTGTGTTATGTACCCCATACCTTGGATACAATGCAGGGTCAAATGTACCCTTTTCCAGTGATACTACACAATCTTTTGTCAATGTCAGTGCCAGGATGTTCAAATATATTTCTCTTATGGGAATATTTCCCCTTCCCTTGCCATATCCCACTAGCAATTTTTCTCCTATAAACATTATTTCCTCATCTACCAATGGATCCCTCGAGTCTATTGATCCTTGGGTGGTACCTTGTTCCAAGGATGTTGAATGATATGGAGCATCCATGACACTCATGGTGGTTGATTGTCAATCCAACAATCCCATAAGCATCTATTGATACTGGTCACCAACTCCATCCTCATATGAAGTGTGATCAACCTACTCCTCCCGTATGAGTTGTTGAATCTCTCAATTCACATAGCTCCCTTGGTTTTGAGTTTCCTTCAGTGAGGCCATCCCAAAAGTCATGGATTCCATAGAAAATCCAAAGGATGAGGTGATGCATCAATCATGTTGTCCTCATTTAAAACAAATGAGAGTTAGAACGATGAGTCTTGAACCGATATTGGGGGCATTTTCTCGAGCATTCAGTAGACCTACTAATATTGACCCTTTTCTACCTCAATTATCTTTTTCATAACTTGCCATTGAATTATCTACTTCCCCTTCCTTCGAAACTTTGCACTTTGTACTTCCTTCATGTCTTGATAGACCCCATAAAGGAGCTTCCATAGCTTAGGAAACCACTCATGATGAGTATATTTGGCTATAGAGATTCATTTCTATGTGGCATTGCCTTGACATGGTGTTCCATATGATGCCAACATTGGATATTGAGTTCATTGATTATGAAAAAGATCATTGGCTGGAGCCTAGAAATGGGCTCTACTTCGCCTAAATCATTAGAATGTTTAGTGCCTTGTACATAGGTGTGTGGTGTGAATGCTTTTATTTGGTGTATATCATATCCTAAACAATCCACAAATATTTTCTTTTTGAGATTTCACTATGCATTTTGAACCCCAGAATCTAGTTTACATGTGTTGACAGGATTACGTGAACTTTTTTTTATGAATATGGTGACATCCAATGAACTTGAGGTACGTGTCTATAAACTGGCATATAGGGATAGGTTTTTCCCTGTATTTCCCACATTGCATTATTAACCATCCCTACTGCCAACAATATGCCTTAGGTTTGAACCCAACTGGTTGCAATAATAACCACTCATTTTACACGTCATAACTGGTTTGGTAGTGCCTACCCTTCATGAATTCCCTAGTTAGCACCTAGATTTCCATTTGGTGCCCATGCTACATTTTTCCGTAGGCTTGGGAGCCCTCCCTTAGTCCCATCATGACTTAAAGATTGAGCCTCACTTTCTTCTCTTCATCTATATTCTCGTCATATCCCATGGGGGTTCACAAACATTTTTATTATTTCTTAATTATCACCTATGCATTTGTTGCTTGCGTCGTGCTTCCCACCGCTGCATTGTTGTTTTCCCATATATTTCATATCACTATGAAATAGCCTTGACCATCCACCTCTTGCATTATTTGACCTCCTTTTCACATCCA
This sequence comes from Picea abies, assembly GCA_900067695.1. Lineage (NCBI taxonomy): Eukaryota > Viridiplantae > Streptophyta > Pinopsida > Pinales > Pinaceae > Picea > Picea abies. Next base: position 13,788 of record CBVK0101281747.1, on the reverse strand, counting down.
TCTACCTAGGGAGGGAACAACTACTAAGAGTGGATCTCACTTTCCAGTACCATTTTCATCCCTCATTTCTTGGATGGTTCCATGCACTTGGAACATAGGAGCATGCTGTTAAGCCACTCATTCTCTCTTACCGAGTATAATTTTATCTCTTTTTTCGGACTCATAAAAGGACACGAATAAGACACTATCGCGTACACTTTTATCTCTTTTTTGGGCTCATTAAAACTGAACAAAAAAGATACATCAAGCTTACTTGCATCATTGTTTCATGATCATTAAACTATGAAGGAGATTGAGCATACTTGTCATTCTTTCGTGCTCATTAAACCATGGAGACAAAAAATATAAAAACATAAAAAAAGAGTGGGGTTTTTTCACCATTGGTCTATTCTCAACATGGTAGCATCAGTCGAGTCTCCCTTGAACATGGCACCTATTTGAGTCATAATCATACAATTGGGTTTTATCTTTCCTAGGAGTCATCCTAGTGATATGAGTCACATATACTCCTCCAGCTTGTTACTCTTCTAGTCATCATGGAGAGTGCTTCAATTCCTCCTACATTGTTGCACTATATTTGTCCAGCTCTTGCATCTTGCTATAAAGTCACCATTGTATTGTGATATATGTTCAAGGGAATTTTAAGCTAGATTTGGCCATATGATGTTTAGTTGACTTTTCAAGTCGGCCATCCCTGTGTCAATTTTACTTAGTGATACTCTCTCTTCACATCATCTCTCGGTGTATGTTTCATGTTGATTGATAGGGGATACGTCAAGGCCCTCCTTCGACGTATATATTCCTATCGAATTCAAGACATTATCTAGGAGAGGAATATAGAAACTAGCTATTACCTTGGAGCTTGCAGTCCTTAGTGGCATGCCTCCTCGTGATCGATAGTGGGTTTACATCATTGAATCTTGATTGATTGATTCTACAAGTATTTGACACCAACTCATATATTCACTCTCGCTATATTGTACTAGATCTTGGGGTCCATCTTCATCATTGGTGGGTCCCATTGAAGCTTTTAATAGTATACATTAATGATCGATAATCAGATAGTTTCTACCATGCTCGATGTCAAATCATCTATTTGCATGTGTAGATTCATACTATCAGGGTTTGGGATGAATAACTTTGGTTTGGGGCCACATCATTCCTTTAAAACATCCCCTCCCAAGTTGCGTTGGAGTATATCACTTGTATACGCATACTTTGAAGAATTCGGGGACACTCTCCTCAATGCTTATTATCTTCCTAATATCTATATGGTGTGTCATAGATCCACATTGTATAGTCTCATGGCTATGGTCTTATTGATGCCATGGATCCACTGTGTATTCTTTCTTGGCCATGATCTGGAATTTGATTTCATGGATCCACAGTGTATTGTTTGGAAACCATGCTCATTCAGAGTCTGAGTATGCCTACCTAGGGGATGGTCTATTTTTATTCCATCCTTGGTGTTTGATTGTAGGAATATTTTTACTTTCGACACTCATTTTATCTCTCCTCACACGGCCTCACATGGAAACTATTTTATTGTAATGTATTTCATCCATCCATTCCTTTCCTAACCTCACACATTAGGAAGAATCTGTTATGTCATTAATTTCCACCCTATAGGGGAGACGGGAATCCATAAGAGGATATAATACAAAATACACATTTTACCTAATATTTGACCTCTTCTGGAGCCCTTTTGGAGTTCCTCGTGGGACACAATAGACAACAAGTGAGGATCCTCATGTGACACATAGTAGACAACAAGTGAGGATCCTCGCAGATCACTAGTAGTGCAACATGTGAGGATATGTAAAACTTCTAGATTCAGGGAGTTATAAGGTGACGGGTGAGGGATGAGTTGTATCTTCATGGAAAGGGCCTAGGAACTCACATCATTTGAGTCTCTAGTGGTCTCTATAAGATCTAGAAGCTCTCCCAAGCCTCCTCCAAGGAACTATATAACAAAGAAAATTCTTGGGAAAAGGGGGGATAATTTAGAGTATTGTTATGATGTCCAATTGCATAGGTTCCTATCTTGTTCATCACAACTAGAAGTCATTGAGCCTAGCCTGACCAAGAAGCTACAAGGAGAGGCAAGGAGAAATGCGGTCAAGGGATCATGCATCAACATTTAAGGTATGCTTGATGTAATTTCTCTTATGTTATCAATAGATCATTGGTTTTCCCTTGATATATTTGTATTCCATTATGAAAATTTTTAGATCTGATTCATCTCATTTTTTATATGATTAGAAGCAATTTATATCAAAGGTTTTAATCCCAGCTAGAGAGGTAGAGAGGTATTGATTGTCTTTTGTATACAAGAAGCAGGTTGTGGAACTTGGAGATGGAGTTTCAAGTCTGCAATATCCATGATTTATGAAGGAAAACCTACGAATAAAGGTATGAAATCTTCACCATTACTTAGGATAAATATGAATCTATGTGTTTGAATCTAGATCTAGGAAAACCATAGGAATCACCCCGTTTTTGTCTAGGATTACTGTTAGAAAAATAGGATCCTAGAGCAATAAAATAAAACAAATGCGGAAATAAAACACAGAAGATACACAATAAAATAGAGACACAGATATATGTGGTTCAACCAGTGTGGGCTACATCCACCAAATAAATTTCCATGTCTTTCCTTAGTATTATCCATCAAAATGAAGGGATACAACCTACAACACACCCATTGTAACTTTCTCTTCTTTCTCTCACAACCTCCTTTCTCTGAATACAATATTCACAAAAATAGACAGCCGCAATACAATTCCCTCGTAAAAGAGGGTTTCCTTCTAGGTAAAAAAACCCTATAATAACTTGTACTGTGAAATCTACGACCTTATAATGAATGGTCAATATTTACTATGAAATTACCATATACATTTACAAGGCAATTTTTCCTTTGAGGGACGCTACCCCCAAACCCCCACTAGGGACCCGCTTTCCCCAAGACATCTCAACCGGGGCAATCAACCCCCCCTATAGCCCCCCCACATGGAGGGGTGTATAGTTTTCATGGGGTATAAACATGGATAAAAACAAATACATCTAAATAAGGAAGATAATCAGGTTCCACAACCAACAAAGACTTTTGTGTCTAGGATGGGAGGGTATCCTCCAAGAAAACCCAATCCACTACTTAACTAAGTATTTTGAGTGGGTGCTACTCTAGGAGAAGTAGATCTACTAAATTTTGCTCAAGAGAATCATGTTAGGTGGGAATTGAGCCAAGAGAACTAAACGAAATTTGTTGAGAATTGTTGGGGTGGACGATATATCTTAAAGGAACCCAAGACCATATACCAAACATATCTAGGTGGGTGGGAAATCTCCATGAAACCAAATAAATTCTAAGGATGATTCCTCTATTTGGGTGTTGAGACAAAGAGATTTATAATGACTACCAAGAGAAACTAGGGTGGATGGGTAGACCTCAAGTAACTTAGTGTTGGATGAAATGGATCTTGCCAATATGTATGAAATTGCATTAACCAATTCTATGTGTGATGGAAAAAAAGTATGGATGACTTGCTGGTGTTGAAGATACAAGTGTATATGATCGTAACATGTCTCAATATTCATATGTGTAACCATGATTTGTTTATTTTTTTGTACAGGACAACTACATTGGAAGAACAAAAAACATAAAACACATATACACATATATTGGTTAACCAATAAGTAAGTTGTATTATTGCAAAAATTAGTTGGATGATTTAGCGCCCTAATCTTTGGATGGATACTTCCAATCCAATGTCTATAGATAGGCGTCCATAGTAGAGACAAAAGGGTTGGGAATTCATAAGTGTTTTATTCTTATGTGTGAAAATTGTCCAACCTAGTACGTGGTGCAATAGTCATCTTATCCAAAGAATAGAAGTGAAAAAATAATATATATATAAGAAATAATGACCATTGTAACTTACCAAATGTGAAAGTGATCATTCCGTCCCATATATGAAATAGAGTCTAGAAAAATTTCAAAGGGAGAGTGACCCACAAAATCCAAAGAAGAACACTAATAGGAGGTAAGAATAAATAAAACCCCTAGTTCAAAAATAATTGTTTGACAATGGATGCTTCAAACTAGGATGGAGAAGGTTTACATGAGGAAGAGATAACCTAGAAGGTTGCAACAAACAAGAATGCACTAAACCACATTCTCATGATAGACTATCCTAAAAAATCCATGTTGTAATTAAAATGTAGGAGGTATATGAGCACCAAGCCATAAACTCTATAGGTATCTTGAAAATGTCATGTTCCTTTGGAGTTGTTTTATTCACTACTTATAGCATATATGAGCAAGTATGCATGGGATACTAGTATTATTATAAATGGTGTAGGTCAATGGATATAATTGCTAATACTATGTATAATTATTCTAAAGAATACCACATGAAATATTGATGAATAAATACCCAAAACCTTGAAAGAACCAAAAAGTGATACATAACTCAAATTTCAGACCACTAACAATACTAAGATCATATGGGGACTAGAATCGACTCCATAGTTCTAAGTCACAAAAATTTATTGGTTGCTGAAAAAAATTGACTAAGGTGAGAAAATATGGACATGATGAAAATACACATAAGAAGACAATCAATCGACTTCAGACCCATAAATGAGCATGCTAATTAAAACTATGAATCTTCAGACTCAATGCAAAAACAAAACTCATTGATCCTTTAAATTTAGTGAAAATATTTTTTATCTAATGGCCTCTCTGCACGGTAATTGATTGTTGCACTTGGTTAAAAAATTAATTATTAATATTATTACAATTCTCATTGGTCCAACTCCCTTCATATGGTGGTGTTTTGGATTACCTTTTCATAGCACCATTCGATGTTTTATAAGTATTTTTTTTGTTTCTTTTGGCATATCATACTTCCTCATGTTTCAAATTATATGAAAGGAGAAATTATTATTTCCAAATTCCAGGAAGACCCAATCACTGTTAGATAAACGATATCTCCTTCACTTTATAGAACCATTTTCTTCATGGAAACCTCCATAGCCTTCAATCCCTTGCAAGTATCCCCACTTTATAGAACCATTTTCTTCATGGAAACCTCCATAGCCTTCAATCCCTTGCAAGTATCCCCAAAAAACAACACATTTATTTTTCTTCACTCAAAGCTTTGGTTTGTGCCATCTATTTGTCAAAATGGGTATGTGGGATCACTAGAAGTGCATGAGACCCATCGAACGTGTTGTAAAAGAGATTGACGTCCTATAGATGTTCTCCTACACTAATAACCTTAGAACACTCCATCAAAATGGAAATAAGAACAAAAACCAAGATCTAGGTGGGAGGGTGGGAGAGAAGACCTGAACATAGGGTCTTCACTGAGAGAACCTATGACATAGCACATGCATTTATGGGATATTAAAGAATACTCCTAATTTCACTAGATATCGATAAATACCTCAAAAAATCCTTTTGTTGAGCCATCCTCCCAATACATCTTTCAAATAAATAAAAACCCTATATTTTTAATAAATACTCCTCTTTATACCCCTCAATACCTATAAACTTGTCAATACCCTACATCCCCCCTCCAATACCTAAAATATATTGACTTCATTTTTCACAATTTTAAACCCTCTTTATGAATGACTATGATAAGATATTCATGATCCTATAGTAAATGCTAAGGAACATTGCTCATCCCATAAAATAAATAAATCAAATAATAATAATATTTTGAAAGAACATTCAAATCTGACATTTGGAACCATAATATGATTAAAAGTACATTTCTTATGTTATTTATTTTACCAAAGGCCTTTTTATAGGTTTAAAAAGGATCTTCCAAAATTTAAAGAAATAATAAAAGTTAACTACCTAGCTACTTGCATGCATTCTAAATGATATAATAAATAATAAATATGCATATGCACACAAATTGAAGGTTGGGAGATGAAAATAAATGTCCATACGTATGCTAGAAATCTAGAGAAGGCACCTTGCAATATGGAAAAACATGACCCAATGTTACAATATTGTGAACAAAACATAACATACCAATGTGATGAACATTAATTGTCATCGCAATGTGACAAACATAACGAGACTTTGCAATGTGATGAATATAAATCGTCATCACAATGTATTGAACAAAATATGACATCATATTGTGATTAACACAACTTGACATCACAATGTGACAAACATATCCTAATGTCACATTCAAACATAAACCTTCACTAACATCACATTATGATGCAATCTCACATATTCATACATCACAATGTGACAAACATTACATATCATCGTAATGTGACAAACATAACCCAACATTGCAATGTGTCAAACTTTAGCCAATATCACAATGTGACAAACATTTTCCATTTTCATAATATGAAGAACATGTCCCAATGCCTCAATGAGTCCACATTGCATTGAGCCAAACTTACCCTAACGTCACAATGTGATGAACATAATATGACATCAAGATGTGATGAACAAAATCCAATGACCATAAAGTGACATCATTATGTGATGAACAAAACCCCATTTCCCAATATGACAACCATAAACCAATGTCGCAATGTGATGAACATATTAAGCCAACGTTGCAATGTGTCATACAAAACCCGATGTCTTAAAGTGATGAAGATTTATAGATGCAACAATTGAACATGAACCTTCATCAACATCACATTGTGATGAAATCCAACCATAGTAAACTCTAGTCAATCATGTTCAAACATAGTTAACCATGGTCATCCATGGTCAAAGATGGTCACCCATGATCAATGATAGTCAACCATGGTAATACATAGTCAACCATGCTTAATCATAGTCACCCAAGTTCTACCATAGTTGACCATGGTCTACCCTAATCAATTATAGTCAACCACTAATGGCACCATTTTCCATCAATGTGAACATAATTTTACTGAACGTCACAATGTGAAAAACATTACTTGATGTCGCAATGTGAAAAACATTACTTGATGTTGTAATGTGACAAACATAAATTGACATCACAATGTGTCATAGAATACCCAACATCATAATGTGAAAAACATTTCTCAATGTTGCAATGTCATGAATATGACCCAACATCGCAATGAAGCAAATAAATACCTACATCACAATGTGATGAACATAGTCAAATTTTGCAATGAGTTGAACATACCCCAACGTCGTAGTGTGGTGAACATTACCTGACATCGCAATATAATGAACATATCCAGTGTCACAATGTGATAAACATAATACGATGTGATAATTCAAACCCAACGTTGCAATCTTAGGACCATAATGTGATGTCATTATGTGACGAAAAAAACCTCATGTCCTAATGTTACAACCAAAAATTGATGTCACAATGTGATGAACATAACCCAACATTGTAATCTGTCGATCAAAACTTGATGCCATAATGTGACGAAGATATCCTAACATTACAATTGAACATAACCCTTCAACAACATCACATTGTGATGAAATCCAACCATATTAAACTACAATCCATCATGTTCAACCATGGTCAAACATGGTCACCCATGATCAACCATAGTTAATCATGGTTATATATAGTCAACAATTTTCAATTATAGCCACCCATGGTCTACATAGTCTTCCATAGTCGACCATCGTGAACATAAACCTTCAACAACATCACATTGTGATGAAATCCAACCATAGTAAACTACAGTACTCCATCATGTTCAACCATAGTCAACCATAGTCAAACATGGTCACCCATGATCAACCATAGTTAACCATGGTCAACCATAGTCAAACATAGTCATCGATGATCAACCATAGTCAACCATGGTCATATATAGTCAATAATGTTCAATTATAGCCACCCATGGTCTACATGGTCTTCCATAGTCAACCATGGTCTACCCTAATCAACCATATTTAACCATGGTCAACCACAAGAAACCATGGGAAACTATACTCAACGATGGTCACTATTGTCATACATTGTAAACCATGGTCAACCATAGTCAACTATACCATTTCATGTGTAACAATAGTCAACCATGGTCAAACATGTCATTCATAGCTTACGTTGTCTATCATGGTCAATTGTGGTCAACCATAGTCAAATATAACTGGAAAAGATTAACCATAATCAACCATGGTCATACATATTCAACCATGGTTAACCATAGTCAAGCATAGTCACCCATGGTATTCCATAGTAAACCATGGTCTTCCTTGGTCAACCATACTCAACCTTTGTCAATGATGGCAACCATAGGAAACCATTGGAAACCATAGTCAACCATGGTCTACATGGTTGTTGGCACAAGGAAAGACCCGTGGTTCAATGCTTAAACAATGCACCAACAAAACCCTAACTACCAACCCTTTTGGCAACACCTGCGAAGAAGATGAAGTCTCACCCGAGGTAGAGGCAGGGGGGTTGTAGGACTCAAGTGTCTACAACCTAGCTGGGACACAAATCTGTGGTTACACACTTCAACAAAGAACTTATCCAATAACATGCAACAATGTTATGAGTCTTATTCACTTCATAGATTAACCCTAGATACATAATAGTGCAGTAATAACATATCTAACACTTCCAGTCATTTATCACATATCATAAACTCAAATCTAGCAATTATTCATACATAAATCACTAAGCATTAATACATCTATCTATCACACATCAAGATTAGTGCACTAAGCAGATAAATACATAAACAAAATAAACAACATTGCACCAATCACAATAACACAAGATATATGTGGTTCACCCCAGTGTGAGGCTACGTCCACCAACTCTTCTCTTATTTATTAGTCTCTTCAATCTTCTTACATGCACCAATCCACAAAGCCAAATCTGCACAGGACAAGAGATCTGCATGCACCTTGCCAGATCATCCTTCCCCAAATTACATCAAGGCACAAAGCCAACTACAACCACTTGCACTTAGATCTGCAAGTCTCACATACAGTATGAAAAATGAATTAAAAAATATTCACACTTAGAAACCTTCACATATTCTTCCACAAAGCCGATCAAAACTCCAATCACACATATTGAACTTGAACTACTCTTACATCACCTTGCTACTTATTTATTCATTACAAAAAGGGCCTAAACATGGGTGAACCCATGGGATGACATCCCATACCTGTTACATAAACCCTAAAACCCAAAATTCCCACAAAATGGGCAAGATCCCACGATCTTCACTTCACTTGGGTGCTCCATCTGCGACCAGCCTATTGAAGTCCCAAAAAGTGGTCAAACATGACTAGCGTTTCCTCCAAACCTAGTCAAGGGACAATAGGCCCCCAACACTCACCTGTGACTCATCCCACATCACTCTGATATGGGAAACATTTCTTTGAATGCCTTGAGCTTAGCTTGAGTTGCCTCAACTCGCTGCTTCGCCAGAGCCTCCTACTCAGAAAACTCCTGAATGACTTTCTCGGTGACAAGCCCTTCCAGGCGTTGTTCCACTGTTGCAACCACCTATTCGAACTGTGATACTTGTCCCTCGAGCTATTCAAAAAGTGTGCAGGATTCATCCTGCACTAGTTGGAGTCTCTGTGTCACCTCCATAACTCTGCTCTTGATGGCAGTGACCTGCTATTGAACTGCGTGCTGCTCTTGTGACCTTTTCATCTTCTCCATTGCCATAAGATGCTTCAATTGTGCTTTCACAGTCGATGACTGCTCCTTTGCCTCCTGGAGTTGTGCTTCAAATATCCTCAGCTCTGGGTCTTCGAAAATTCTCTCATAGGTCTACGCACTTCGGTCACTGAGTTGCTTTCATTCTAAGGCCAATGCTCTGATTCTTTCTATTGTGCTCCTGATAGTTTCTTCTCTCTGATCTCCTACATCTTGCATAGTGCTAGGAACTTCTTGAAGTTATATCTCTGTTACTCTTACTTGGAGCTATTGAATAGCCTCAGTGAGATTCTCCACTTGGCTCTCAACTTTCTCTTCTTCCATCTATGCCAATCCCGGCATAGAGCGAAGTTCTCTATTTATTACCTCTCTAATACCAATCTGCTCTGTGAGCAACTGGTCTTTCTCTTTTTAGATTTTCTCCTTGTCTTCTTCGAACTGCTCCCGAAGGTCATCTGTCTCTTGTTGCGCAACTCAGTGTTTATCTAAGGCCTCCTCCTTTTCTTGCTTCAAGGCCTCTGTGGCCTACTCTTTTCCTCCTAAACTTGATGAAGTCGAGTCTTTGTGGCATCTGCTATCCTTCACAATTTGGTGGGATCATCCCCCAATTCTATACCTTCTGATGACGATGGCGCAGTAAACATTGTGCGGCTAAAGTATATGTCTTGTTGTACCCCTTTTAGCTCTGCCTTGATTCTGTCATACATAGTCTTCTGCTTTGCTTCATGTCACTGCAAGATACCCTCTAAAGCATCTTCTATAGTTGTGATGATGAGGTCAACATCATCCACTGTGAGCACATTCTATGACTGAGGCTCGTTGGCTCGAGATTTCTTCCGTGTTGAGGGTTTCTTCAGATAAATCTTCCTTTTCTTGGACATCTCCATCTCTATAAGGGGATCCTTCATGGTGTTACTTCACCCTTTTATTTCTTGTCTTCTTCCCATTCCTCCTTTCAGTTTACTTCATCGCCTCTTCCTCTTATAGGTGAGTTAGGTGTAGTTTCCTTTGATGTGATGTCCTTCTCTTCATTACCTATGTCCTGCACTTCCTCCTTCTTCTTCTTTTTCTTAGCGATACTTGGTCCATCATACTCTATTTAGGTAACCATAGGACTTCTAATGAGGTCGGGGTCAGAGTGTTCTCTATATCCAATTGGTAAAAGGAATTCAACTGAACATTCTTTAGTGATCTCTTCTAGGTCTTCCTCGATCAATTTATAATACAACTACAGCTCCTCTTTACTTTCATCCTTGCACGTAGTGATGTAGATAAAGTGGTGGTCTGTGCAGAACTTCGCTAGTGTTCTGTAAGTATGCAAGGTGTTCAGAGTCATTCAGGAGAATGACTCAATGGCACACATGAGTTGTAGGTAGTAAGTGTGTAACACTGCATTTGATTTCCACTGCTTCTCCATATCGCTTGAATACCACAAGGTGGTGAGCCTCACGACCATTGGTTCTGATGGCCTGACTTCTAGGAATGTTGCTCCCCCTGACATATCCCAAGCGACAAATGCTATAAGAATCAACAACCAACTGAAGTGGAATTCAAAACCTTGGTCTTGCGCTTCTCGATAGTCCTTCTCCAACTCATTGATGAGATATCTCACCCAATTCATCTGAATTCCTTCAATGCATTTTACTGCAAGGTCGACTACGAAGCCTGTAACTTGCATAGGGAGGTTCTTTTTGATAAGCTTGCCTGCTATCAGCTGAAAATATAGGCACATTGTGCCATCCTGGATGGAGGCTACCTTGTAGCGTCGCTTCCCTTTATCCACATCATCATACGCCTATTTTATTCGCTGCACCAAGGAGCAATTTGATGTCTTCCCATGGTAGAATTTTTGAGGGTCTGGTCCTTACATTCTTAGTCCAATAATGAGGTGGATCAGCACCACATCCATAGTGATGTGCTTATCCAACCATAGGTACCTTCCATGGAGGAATGACAGGAGGATTTTAACCCACGTGTTAACCTCTTGATGTTTGCCGAAGTGGGGGATATTCATGATGTTCAGGATCATCGACCTTGCAATCTCCTTGATCCATGGTTGGGGAACTATATTAGTCTTCTTCCCAGTCATTTTTATCAGGTAGCGATGTGGTGTGAGAATCGCATAATTGTTCCTATCGTCGAGGTTAGAATCACTTATCTTAAGAGCTGGGATCAGTCCCAACTGCAGTCCTCCTACGCATATCCCTTTCAGGAGGTACACAGTGATGAGTGTGTACTCAAAATATATTGGGACACTATCATGACTAACTACATCAGCCAAAGGTGGGATGTAGTTGGGAAAGACCGACGGGATTTGCTTTTCTTTCGCCAGATCATTGTGGTGCTTTGTTCTCTTCTACATCAGCCAAAGGTGGGATGTAGTTGGGAAAGACCGACGGGATTTGCTTTTCTTTCGCCAGATCATTGTGGTGCTTTGTTCTCTTCTCTGTCGCAGTTCAGGATGGCCCAGATTGATGTCTAGTCAAGGGGGATGCTCACAATCCTCCCATCGATGAGGCCTATACTCCTGTGGACATAACTTTCTCATCCATAAGGTCTATTAGGATCTCCTCCACATACTTCTCTACTGCGCTACATTCGCTCGGCATACACGCTCATAATCAAATCACTCGGGTAGGTGAACAGAAAGTCAAGGTAAGAAAAATGGGTGGCGAGGTCTCAAAATAACAATGTGATAGAAATCAGTTCTCTGTTAGCTTAGATAATGTCAGTTTTCAAAAAGTGGTCCCAGTGCAACATGTGACGGATTAAATAAACAACATCGTAACATATTCCTCCAACAGGTCGAATTACCTTAATCAATATGATTCCATCCGTTATGGCATGGTATCAACAGTCTCATGGTGATGTTTTCCATAATAATTTCATTTCTAACCGTTCCAAAACATTGTTCTAATGGTCGGGATGCCTCCAATGGTCATATAGCTTCATTGTGTCAAAGTTCCATTTTGCATTTTTCTGCTATTCCGACGATGTTCAATTTCTTCAAGCCTGCTTTCTACGAAGTGTTCACTAGAACCTCCTGTAGTCTTTCTAACTTTTTTTTCTTCTTACTGAGATTTCTGGCCTTCTTCCCTATGAGCCAAGTCTCTGGATTCCTCTTTCCATTCATATTCTTTTCTTCCCTTAACATAGTAACTTCACATTGTTGAGGGTCTTTCAAAGGTTTCAAATGTAATACCTCTTCACTTACTATTTCTGGGGTAGGTGTTCTTCTATCATGTATGGAAAGGTTTTTCAAGCCTTCCTACATCCTTTCAACTTCGATGACTAAGTCTCTAGCTCTCAGTTGCTTCAACTTGTCCTCTTGTTCTTGTACTAGTCACTATATTTTCTCGGCTATGAAGTCCCTTAATTCTCTCTTTTTCTGTTATGTAGCTTCTTCCTTTGCTTTCTTCCGGATCTTATCTTTCTCAATCAAAGTATTTCCTAAAAAAGGTGAAAAATGTGCGTTGTTCTCAACAAACGTAATGACCTCAAATTATTCTTCAGTCGATGCTCCATGAGCAATCATAGGTACATGAGTAAGTCTTCCACATAGGGTTATCATCTTTCCTTTAAACAATCTTATCCTTCCCATTGAAGGAACCATAGCTGGCTTTCCCAAAATTTCCCAAGTGTTTTCTAGCATGATATTCACATGTGCTGCCTCATCCAAGACACAATCTATGTCGAAGTCTCTTATTCTTGTTTCTATATACTACTTTTCTTTTAATATCTCTGGTAAACTGATGTCTTTGTGATCATTCAATGTTTCTTTCAGCTCTAATAACATAGTCTCTGATTTTTTTTGGTTCTCTAACATATCCTTAGTTTCTTGACCTTGCTCATGGTTTTCTTGTCTCAGGTTCATCTTTTCAACTTTAACAATCATTTTAGGGAAATCCAAAACCTCATGATTAACAACTTTACAACAAACACAAATAGGACCTATACCAGGGAATTCCTTAGCAAGATGCCCCAATCTTCTGTAGTTATAATGCAATGTCAATCCTCTCTTTTTCTTAAATGATCCCCAACCTTTCCAGTATTGTGCATTGGGATCTCAGTGATGGAACTACAATATGCAAAATTCTTTCTAGGTTCCTGCATCCACTTGTTAGTCCAAAAATTATTTCTATGCATAGGAATA
>CBVK0101281726.1:0-10419 GCA_900067695.1 Picea abies | reverse complement strand
GAGTTCATTTTGAATGTCGTCGAGTAAATAATTCGCTCGCATACAAAACTGTGCTCTACCTCTTCATGATCAGATTGCAGGACAGTGACTAATCGATGTTGTATTCTTTGTACAGGTTTTTCTTCGGAGAAATCGTTGATATTGAATGTATTTAGACACGCTAACTATGTTATAAATGCATGATACGTCTGGCTAACAAATTTAAATGTTTTATGTTAAAAAATTAAATCCATAAGATTAGGGCTGCAATTTAGATTCAGCGATAAACAATTTAAGAAACTAAAAATTTGTATGAACGTAACATGTAGGGCATCTATAGTAAAATATGGCTGTCAACCCTGATCACAATTCACCGACCCCACAAAATGCTAAAAATTGATGAATCTAGATACTGTCCGTAAAATTCTAATGATAGTGGGCATCTTACATCCTCCTGACGTAAACAAAGCTTATAGTTGCTCGTCGTTTGTCCCTTTACCCAAATAAATGAACATCCCGAACCCAAAATTTGTTGGAGAAATTCAATCCGAACCCCTGCTCAGCTGCCTTCAGTTCTCAACCGCAACGCTGATTTCATCTGGTAATCGTATGTCATCCTCGTTCAGATAACGTGGAAATTTCAGAATTGGGGCATTGTTTTTCATTGATTGGATATCTGTATGTTCCAAAATATTGAATACATAAAAATATAATATATCCTTTGATCTTTAAAGGTATCTAATAATAAAATATTACCTTCAATAAATAATTAATTGAAAGTATATTTTCAGTTACATACATGCTAATCTTCCATTGAAAGGTAAGTGGTATGATTCATACCCATTCCTTGTATTTTATTTTGCATATGGATATGAAACTTATCATCATTTTTATGGGATTTATCAAACACGTGTCAAGCCAACCGAACAACATAATATCCACCACATTTCAAATGCGCTAAACTTCATCCACCTGCTTGTTAGCATGCATTATGGTTCACTTTTCAAATGCGCTAAACTTCATCCACGTGCTTGTTTGCATGAGTTAGGGTTGCCACCGCCTCTTTGATGTTCCCACCAGGTCAAGGGTTCGATTTGAGTTAAGGGCTTGGGGAGGAAGCGTGAGGCGAAATCTGTGAAGGAGACGGATACCCAACAAATAGGTTGAAGTAGGGATTGCACGCATTCTTCATTTCTTTGCTGTGAAAAATGTGAAAAATGTGAAAAATGAGGTCTTGTTGGACATATTCTTCCTTTTCTCCTGTTCATTCTTTCATATTTGGATTCTAGAATTTGTCTCGACAACCAACAAATACAGGTCATGAAATCCTTGTTTAACTTATCAACCCATCTGAAAGAATGCAAATTCTCGTAACCCATGTGAATGGGGTGGCCTGGCATGGATTGCACTACAAATGGGAGCAGTGTCATTGAGCTTCATATGTACGGTTTTGGGCTGAAGGGCAATGCTTGGAAGACTTATGTCAGCTTCAGGCCACACGTTGTAGCGTCACGGGTAGTCTCTTCGTCTCGCCTAAAAGCCATCCGTGTTCAATGGTACCAGTTCTGCGTGCCTCCCTATCCATCCTGTGTTGGTTCAATGTGCCTACCTGCACTTCCCTCCTGTAAGTAGTGGTAAAAGCTCTGCCAATGCTTATCCCAGTCAATCTTGTCCATGCGCAACAGATCCTGTCCATTCTGCCTCCGAGCTCTGTCATTGGGGCCTTGTCAAACCTCTTCTTTGTGCGAGGTTTGACCTTCTTGGGTTTTGCAGTAGGGGCTACGACCTATCCTTGCATCATGGAATTAATACCGATATGATTAATTGGTCGCGTGACTAATCAAGATAGGAATTAGGCTATAGGAACAACGAAGAACAACGAGGAACAACGAAGTGCACTGCCCACAAGAACAACAAGGAATGATTTCAATAGGAATTTAGCAATGAGTAATTTCGCACTAGGAATTCAACAATACGGCTTATCGATTCATGATGTCTTTCTTATTGATCTAAGGTTCCGGGGAGAGAGAAAGTCTAGCTCTAGCCAGGCCAGAAGATATGATACGCAGTGCAATGCATATCAGGCTCATCATCAAAATCGTTAAAGTCCCCCAACAAAATCGTTAAAGTCCCCCAACATTAGTCTATTCAAATTCAACACATTAACAACAGAAATATCCAGAGATAAAAGGTCGAGGTATGGTACTACTTATTTTCTTTATATTTTCATTATTAACGTTCATGGAGTGACTTACCAGAATGGCATTGAATATTGCACAGGCGGGAGGACTTGCAGGTATTCGAAAGTTGTTCGGCTCTCTCCACCATCTCCTCTTTTTCCATTCTGCGCCCTTAGCTACGGCGTATGGAGCGACCTCTTCTTCCATTATGCGCCCTTGGTTGCGACGTTTGGAGCAACCTTGATTAAGTCATGCACCCTCCTTAGAATCAGAATCCATGAAGAATTCCTCGGTTGATGACCTTCTTGCATGATTGGAAGGTGTTGATGAAGTTCTCGTATGTATGGAAGGTGGCTACTCTGCAATATTTGAAATTTTGTTTTTAAAATTAGTTAAAATTAATTTTTGTACTCTCACAAATATCTAGAAAGAGTACATCACCACGAGAGAGGTATTAATTCCCATCACTCCTCTATAGACCCATCACTTTTGTATAGACCGATAGGAAAATGATAATATAAATTTGTAATAATTAAAAAAAAATTGATTTAAAAAACATTAAATAATAAAAATTATTTCAAAAACTTTAGTTACTGCACCAACTCATTTACCAAAATGCACCTACTCATTTACCAAAATGCACCTAATAATAGGATGTCATTTACCAAAATGCACACACTAATAGGTGGTCAACGATGGTTGACTTCCAAGCTAATGCTATAGTCCCTGCCTTGGCCTTCGGCATGGACTAATAAGCATTCTTCGGTCTGTTTGTATGTTGCAGAAACTATGACTCTCTTAATCCTCAAGTCCCTTGGAAATGGGGCTTTGTCCCTTTGCAACCCTTCACATGTACGACGCAACATGGACACTAGCTCTAGTCGTGCAAATAATATAACACCTATCCAACACTCAAGGTTCCATTTGCATCCACTGAGATTACAGGCTCAGTCATTTTCGCATTTAGTTTCTTGAACCATTATAATACTAGGATTATCTTGACTAATTCTCTTCTTAAGTATCCTATGTTTTGAGGGGGAATTGAGATCTCGAATATTCCATGTGAAGATCTTCATACTTAAAATTTTGGTTGGGGGTGGAAATATTTATTCGATAGTCTTATGCATTGTCCCGAGTCCATTAATAGTGCCCCTGTTTCTTCAAGCTTTTGTTTGTACGATTTCCTACCCCTTTTCTTTTCTCCCCTCGGAGTCTTTTTTTTGGGACCTTGAGAGTATTTGTTTGTATTCCAAGGTTTCTGAATGATGATGCATTCTAGCTCTGAATTACTTCTTGACTCTTCACTTTTGGTAGATTTTTTTGTAATTGGTGTAGTTGAGCTTCCAAGATTTTGTTTATTTCCTCTTCTCTATGCTCGTCCATCATGTCTTAGATGCCAATTGACAGATCACATTGTTCCAATTCTCTCATGATATTGTCTCCATCTGAATGTCCATGAGAGATTTCCTCTATATTTGTTTCATGCATCTTAATTTTGTCTTCTTCGGGGATTGGATGTTCTAATTTTATTTGTATTTTCATTCTTTTTTGAGCTTCTTGTTCTAGGTCAGTTGGGATAGCTTCAGGTATTTCCTAGTTAACTATCCCTCTTGCGTGGAAGTCTCCCCTTTATCCTCTGCCATAGCTTGATATCTGTTAGTAGTCTTTGTCTTTGGGCTGACTAGTTCTTTTCTTTATTTTTCCCTTTCCCCTGTTTTCCTTTTCTCAGGGACCTTTGTGAACCCTTCCTCATCCTTCTCCTCCTTAGATTTGTTGTCTTGAATCTCAAGAATGAGAGGAAAGTCCCTGAATAGATGTTTGTGTTCATGAAACTTTGAATAGCGGAAGGGGATATGCTCATAGTCAAGTGTCTGGGTCCACTCATTATCTTGGTAAGATAAGGTAATGGAATCTGGGAGGGCACGTGCCACATTCATGTAGGCACAAATCTTGGCATATGATGTGTATCACCCAAATTTCGTAACTTTAGAGATTTTGACTAAAGATCCCACTGTATTCCCTATCCCTTCCAACGTCTCTTTATCTTAGAATTTTTGGGGAAGGGAATGCATCCAAATTGATATGGGGACATCTTTAAAGTCCTCATTTTCAAGAGAGAACCACTCAGTCCAATACCTTAAATGAAGCCCTATTGAGTTAAAAAAAAATACAATCCTTCTTCGAACACAAGGTCTCGATCTTCCACACATGCAGAGATTATTGTAAAAAATCCTTTGGATCCCAACTTCATATCTATATTTTCCTTCGTCTTCCATAGTGATTTGACCCAACCCATTAAGGCCTTCTTTGAAGGCCAGATTCCCATGAATTAGCTAATGATTGCATGGTCCTTCACATACTGAATATATTTTCCAATCTAGGGGGAGGTGATCTCATATCCCAAGTTTTCGTTGTCCTTGGCTAGGCACTGGCCCAACAACCTCCTAGGATATGGGTTGGGGAGAATTGATCACCACACTCCCTTCTATCTCCCCTCACGCATGCATTGGTGTGGTTGCCGAAGCACCACCCATGACTTCCTCTTTGAAATATTTTGTCTTATCTTACTCTTGTGTGCCCTCTTCTATCACTAAGTCCTCTACTGTTGTGGCCATCAAAACCTTGTGCCCAAAGCTGCAACCTCGCAATCATAGGCTAGATTTTTTTTCTTCAGAAACTCTAACCACTAACTTACACCACTTTCCATTCACGACCTTCTTCTTTTCGACCAGCTCTAAACATAATCTTGACTACTTTTTTGAAATCAACAAAACAAAATATGAAATCTCTCTTTTTTTATTATCTCTAAAATCCTTGTCTATAAATTTAAAAATAACAACATAATGGATTATAACATGTTGATTCTTGAACCTACTACACTTTAACACTTTAATTATTATCGAGAAACCATTAAAAAAAAATCAAACTAATTAAAACCTCCAATAAAGGTCCAACAATGGCGGTCTATATCAATTTATGCCATCAAAACTTTCATGTATGCTTGGAGGCAACTCATAGGAACAAGATTTTCCACCTTGTGATTTTCCATGTCCTTCATCGTAGATGATAAAACCACCAAGTCCAAAAAAAAGCATTATGGGTTCCTTGCCTTTTTGAAATTAGATAGCATAAGAGTGGTGTCACGGATATGCCAATGAAAATGATGTGTAGTGATTATAGATTCCTACCCCTCCTTTTATTAAGTCAAAGTAGGAGATGTAGTTCTCTATAGACCACCATAAAAGTTATTTGATAAAAAATGTTAAAGTAAATATTTATTATATTATTTTCTTACTCACCCTTTTAAGATTTTACTAATAATTAAGTTAACGTTGTACCATTAAAAAAATTTGAATATCCAACGTAAGCAATATATTTGTGAATATACAAGCTCATGACCCCACATCTTAGAAAATGTGACACAACTAACATTTGGAATCCCCTTAAAATTTGGAATCACCTTAAAGCCAAATTTAAAGGAAACACAACAATGTATCGACAAGACAAGATAGGGATCAAATCATGAAAGGAAACACAACAATGTATCGACAAGACAAGATAGGGATCAAATCATGCCTATTGTAATTAAGGAAGATTATTTGGAAAGCAAGTTAAGACATCACCTCCATCACCAATTAAGTACTCAATACTGAAAAAAAGGATTACCTTTGGTAAGGTTTTTAACTGATGAATTCTCTGTATTTATTTATGTAGAGAAACTCTTTTATCTGTGTCCTCAAGTCTGATGCTATCCTTGATTTTTTCTTTCTTATTATACAGTCATAGAGTCAGGATTGTCTTCCTTCCTGTAAATCATGGAAGTCTATTGTATGCTTCTTCCCTTGGTTTCTTAACTGGTCGTTTACCAGGGTTTAATAGATAAACTTGATTTTATTTAGTATATAAATATCTCAGTTTATCTTGAAGTTCTGGCAGTTAAAACACCATACTATGATAATTAGGTTATGTTCTATACTGAGTTTAAATCATACCACAACTGGGTGTTTCACCATCTAATTCTAGAGAATGAAAAATGTAATTAAGGTGAACACTATCAGTGTGGCTGGGAGTTGTGCTCTAGACTAGAAGGAATTGCACGCACTGGCCTGAACTAATACTATCAATTATTTAATAAAGTCTTGTTCCAATATTTCCGTTGTGTAATGGTTTTCGCTTTCAGACACGTTAGGTAACCATGCTAGAAAAAAAAATCCATCGAGACTACGTCTCTAACTCCGTGAATTTTCCATGAGGTTTTACTCTAAAGGAAGTAAAATACCTCTTGAATACTAGTGTAATAAAATCATGAATTCCATTGTAAAGAAGAGCATTAATACTAGTGTAATAAAATCATGAATTCCATTGTAAAGAAGAGCATTCTGGTTCCTGTATGCCTATGGATGTTTACAATTTCACACCCTTTCTCTTTTATTATTTTTGCAATTTCTTACAGGAATTATGTCTGGGATTTTATTATAGTAAAACAATTGGGAATTCCTCTATAGTGGGTTCAAAACACATATAAGATTTGCGGACTTTTGATTTCTAATACAACGATATTGTGGTAGCTTGATCCGATAGCATAATAATTTTTTTTGGTTTATTCTCTGTTTGATATCATTGTAAATGCTTTATTTGGATACAAAATTAATGGTGGGTCTCTCTCTGAAATGTGAGGGAACCCATCAGTTACCACAGGGCCACCTTCTCCCCTCGCTTCTAGAAGAATTCCACATAGATTTAACTACTTGGTTCAGGACATTACTGGAACCGAATTCTACAAAAGACTGCGGTCGAGATTACAGTCACTTCATTTTACCTTTGCTCCTAAATGGAGAGGATTTTCCTGAAGAGCATTTCCAACTATATTCATCATTCAGTAGGGAAATTAACGGATCTAGTTTCACAACCAAATAAGAGATGAGTTATATGTGATCTCCTTGATTGTATTTTAGTTGTTTTCCTTTATTTTAATTATGTCAACCCTTTTCTCCTGAAAATTATATGTACTACTGTTTTTTATCTATTTATACCTTGCAGGTTGTAAACTCATTGTTATGGATTCGTAAGGGATTTAACCTACCAAAAGGTACTCGGGTTCCGCTTGAGGATCTCATTCATAATTGATTATTCAAGGGACACTAGATTTGAGTTATGTAAACTTTTGATTTTCTTGTCGAACCTTCTGATGTCAGAAATTTAATCAAATTTCTTTAGAAACCTATTCATAAGAATATCGTGTCATATGTTTATCTTTTTGTATGTTATTGTTATATATATAGAGAGAGAGAGCGTGTTTGAGTGGGTCTAATGATTAAAAACATGTATTTCCTGGATGTGGTTCAAATCCAGAGAAAATAGGGTATGTATACCTTCTATATATATCCTTTTAACAAAAATACGAAATTCCATATATTACATTCGTAAAGAAAAACATAAACTTGATAACCTTAGAAAAGTCTATAGCAAAAGTAGAAGAAAAATCACTTTCGATTCCGGTAGGAAATGCATATCTGTAACCATAAGATGAAATAATTAGAGATCACATAATCAAGAAAACAAAATTATCTTATTCATGTAGCTTGATATCACGAAGGACATTTATAGACGGTTTTATTTCATCATTGTTTTGTTTATGTAGTTTCTCAAGAATTTCCCTTTTGTCTAGTTCACGTACTCATACCTACTAAAAAAAACTTAAGTCATGCATTGCTATGGAACTAACAATATATCCATTTCTTCTTTTGATGTATAAATTCCTTGGATATTCAATAGTTTAATTTTCATGGGATTTTACAGAGTGTATTAAAATCCCCTTTCTCATGAGTTATAAATAAAAATTTTAACTCTGTATTATGAGATTCACTAGTGATGAAAATAACTATTTTCTTTTATGGTATACAAAAATCTATGTAACTCTAATTCTGTAGATAAAATTCAAATCAATAATCCAACGTGAGTAGGATGTGGTTAGATAAAATACATATCTGTAATAACCAAGCTGGAAATAGATGGAATAGTCACATTCCACCCAACCGTAGATGCAAAACAACTAAGATTACTTGTCCTAATCACCCGCTATCCTAACCATCACTCCATAAGGGAAAACTGAGTTCCATTCCTTAGCCATAGAACCTCAGAAAAATAATCATTTTCCTAACACAAAAGTGCTCACATAACAAATATATTTCTCCACAACATACTAAGTAGTTTCTTGCCTCCTACATATGTTCTATTCATCTTTTTTTTAATTTTACTAGAACTTTTCTTCCATCTATTTCCCTACTTGGGAATTAGCATATTTACAAATATCTAATTTTTAGGGGCTACGAGTGACAGAACTCCATTTCTGACACTTGTAAAAATCAACTCTGAGTTAACTCAAACATGTTCCTCACTCATGGAGTCATAGTCATGTATTTTTAACCTAGTTGTTCCACTTGGTTATAGCATTAAACATATTCAAAATATGTGTCTCACACATCTTTTCATCAAAGGGGACAGTTGGAATGTCAAATTGTTGCTCAACAATCACAAATATAGTAATTACACACCTTAATAATATCAAGTATGAATTTCCATAAATGGAAATTTATTTTCAAAGAAATAACATCAAAATAAAATGTTTATATTCTTAAGAATGTCACACCATCATAAGATAATCCCACTATGATATGGGCCTTACACCATCACCAAGGATGTGCATGAGAATTTTTTTGAATTAATTATTCCTCCTTTCCTTGGCTTGCACCTGATATTTAATCTAGAACTGCTTCGACCATATTTTCCACCTCTCCTCTACACTTTGGATGTGGTCGAGCAATTGGACCCTAAAAAAATCAATCCTTCATGCATTGAACAGATGAAATTTTATGAGATCATGGACATAAAGACAAAAGACACCTAGGAGCAGACTATCAAACTCTACTGAGTCATCAAAGAAGGGTAGTTTCTTCATCGAGGAAAGTGGGTCACCAAGAGTTAAGTTCAATATAAGTTTCCTCATTTGATGCATGTAGTTGAAACAATGGACACCATTTATTCCTGATGCGGGAGGAATGATCCAGGTGGATATCGGTGGCCAACCACCTATTCCACTGGCTCAAAGACCAATTTCCATTTTGGCAGCTTTTTCCTAGTTTTTTGGGTCCTAAATGTCTGGGGCTATTTTGAGGGACTAAACAATGTTTTTGGTGCCCACAAATAGCCTAACCACAACATGGGTAGTTCTCAAATATTTATTTCCAATGAGATATCGTGCACCTAAAACAGAGTTGATATGTAAAAGTTATGACCCAGGGAAGTTGATGTACCAGCTTACCCCATCGGGGCCCATGTGATGTTTGGTGATTTATCTCCTAGGATTAGTTTTTTAGATGTTTAGGATTTTTGAATTTATTCCTTATGATTAAAATGCCTTTGGATCCTCATTGTAACCAACTTCTTGTGAATAATTGTAGCTAACACATCTCTTCTCAGATATAAGCTACCTCCATTCTAGCTAGATTGTGTACTTTTTCATTTTATAGTCTTTTGTATTTTAGATAGTCATTAATAGAATCTTAGCTTTACTATAATACTATGTTCCTTTCCATATCTCTATGTAATTATTTTTATCTCTCTGTTATATCTTTGTCTTCATATCATTCCTAAAATAATCTAAATCAATGAGAAATCTCGTCGTCGTCATCGAGAATTTCATTCCCATGGGATGCACTTTCTCCCAACTAGAAGTGTCGATGACGATCCATTATTCGAGCCCCCCCAAAAAATTGGCGATCCTTGGTTTGAGCATCCAGTGACCCTAATTGAGTCAACAATTCTAACTTGCATGACAATTATTGCTCGCCCCTTTTCATTTCTAGAAAAAATGGGCAGGACCCACAAGAAATCAATGGTTGAGATTGAATCTCCACCCTGCACCGACCAATGTCCCATATTATATTGTCCCTTTTGTTGTCATTCATGTTCCTAACCAACAACTAATGGGTCTAACCCTTAAGCCCCAACGACGACGTGTCTATATCAATGGTTTAGATCTCTTTGTCATCACCTCCAACCAATTTGAATCAAGGTCATGGTGATCAATAGTAGAGATTAAATTCCTCCCAATTAAATGTTCATCATTATATTATGGGGTCTTATCATCTTCGACAATTTATTTTTCATCGTCGACATTCTCAGTTGAACACAACCTTATAAACCTCCCAAGATCCAATGACGTCGCCTCTAGATCTGATGGTCTAGGTCTCATTGCGGT
>CBVK0101281724.1:0-16628 GCA_900067695.1 Picea abies | reverse complement strand
GTGTTATATGTTCATGATATATTTTTTTCAATCCCAAGCATGGTTGAGGTCAACAGGTTAAAGACTCAGTTGTTGAGGATGTTTCATATAAAGAATCTAGGAGAAAAAACAACAAATCTTGGGCATAGAATTACACACAGAAAGGGAAAATGGTAATATGTGGTTGGTGCAAGTCTATGGAGAAGATATAGATGAGATTCAATATGAACATTGTTAAACAAGTAAATATCTCTTTAGTTTTCCATTGTAAGGTTTCTTTGAGTCTATGTCCTCATAGTAAAAAGGAAAGGATTATAAATCTCATGTATTGTATGATAATACAATAAGAAGGTTGATATTTGTGATAGAATGTTCAAATATTTCACATGCAGATGGTGTTGTCAGTGGACACATGGAAAAACCATGGAAAAAGAATGCAAATGGGTGCTTCAATATCTTAGAGGTACGAGTATCACCTATAGTGGTTGCAGTGATTTAGTCTTTGGTTATGTTAATTTAGAGGAGGTGGAGTAGTCCATACTAGAGAAAACTTTGTAGAGAACTTTGTAGACATGTTCACGCAACCAATATTATTAGAGAAGTTGTGGTGTTGTTAGGCTTCTCTTGGATTGAAGAAAAAGTTATGAATGAATCTGGGAAAGGTATAAGGTAAACTTGTCTTCAAGGTGGATATTGTTGAATAGGTGACAACAAGATGGTTTTAGGAGTTCAACTGGTTTTGAAGGTTGGAATTGTGTGCGAGAGTTCAACTAGTTTTGACAGTTATACTTTTGTGTGGGAGTTTAACCATCACTTGGTTCATGAACAACCATGTATATTTATATACACATGTATCTTGTACAGGTGTGCCAGGTATAGTTGTAACATGGTTTCTGCTTGGTTGTATCTTTGAGATTGAGCAATAAAATACCATTCCATTTCCTGTAGATATTATTGGTGTTATTCACATGATCTTTGCTATTTTGTTTTTTACTGCAATGTTAATACTTCTCTATCTATTAGTAGACTCAGTATTGATTGGAATTCCATCAAATGGAACAATTCATGTCAACCAATATTATCATATCTTAAAGATATTTTAGATAAGGAAATAGATTCCACATACAAAAATGAGAATTACATGAAAAACAAATATTGTAGGTAATGTTATTAATGGCTTACAATGTTTATTATTATTAATCCTTGAGTATTTACCTCAAAGTTTATAAATAAAGTAAGGGTATTCATGTGTTAGCATGTGTAATCAATGTATGGATTTACATTAGAATAGGCTCATTCCAAGATTATGGAGTAGTGTCATTCATGCCTTACTCAAAATTCCTCAATGATATTAATATAATAGTTGTTGGTATTATGGAATTTATTCTTGTGTTATCAATATATTTGATGTTGGGGAGTGTCTTCATGCCAAAATTCTAGAATGTTAATATAATGCAACCATGAATAATATAGGTGATCTATGAAAGTTTTTCAAATGAGTAATAATATTTCCATGTGATTATGCCATGAGTTTACATAAAAAAAAATTAATATAATGCAAGTATGAATAATATAAGAGTTTGAAATTTTTTTGCAATGAATTATAATACTTCATTTAGATTTTGAAATTTTTTAATATGTTATTATATAATGAGAAATATGGAATCTTAATATAATGTAAGTATGGATAAGATGGACATGTTATTAATGTGATATTTATATGAGTAATATGAATACTATTGTTTGTATTATAGAACATAGATCCATCTAAACTTCAAATTTGTGTGAATAAAGGCCAACAACATTTAGTATTGTAATTTTTTTCTTAATTTAAAAAATAAAATAAAAATAAAGAAAATAATCAAAATATTTGAAATTTTTTAAATTAAAAAAAAAAAACTATAATGATGAAATAAAAGTAATACAAGTATAAAATATATCAATCCAAATTCATCTTAATCCTATAATAAAATTGTCCTATAATAAAATTGTTTGTGGATTTTTTTTATTTCTTTTAATTACACTAAATTTTCTAAGGTTAATTTCTCTTAATTACATTAATAAATATTGAAAATACTTATATCTTCATAAATTTAGAATAAAAGACAATTTTTTTTATTAATGTTATAAAAAAATCTAAATAAACAAATTTTAAATATATAACAAATTTAAAAAAAAAACATAATAAATGTTTTGATAGAAGAATGGGACATTTATCACTTCTTTGCTATTTCAACATTGCCTCAACCATGGGTGAATAAATCTCTGCCATGAAGCCTTCATGGTGTAGAGATTCTTGCAAGGAGAGTGGAACGCAGCCTTGAATGTCATGATTACAAAAAAACACAACAATACCAACACCTTTTTTGTGTTTTGGATTATACATTGGTGCGAAGCAAATTTTGTTTAGGTAAACGACTGGTATAAAAACAAAATGCACACGATACAAAATTGATATGTTAACTTGCATAACATGGTATTCTCTTTGGACAAAACTGTTGCGGTGTATAACACGACATAGACTGATCACTCCTTGTGTCTCCCTAAACACCTGAACGAAAATTACTTAGTCACGGGGATTCTTCTGGTCTGCACCATCACATTCGACAAACGCCCCCACCGGTAGCCGAAGAGGTAAAGCAACCAAATTTGAAAATGAGTTGGAGATTCTATTGGCACTGTTTCTTTTTTAGACTATATGAATGATAATTCCATTTTAAACGAGTCTACATGCGTAAGTAATAATCTGTTAAGGATGGATAGATCATGGTTAATTCCAAACAGAAATTTCTGTAAATGAGGATGAATATATTTATACAGACCTACACATTTCGTTCTCGAAGAGATAGAGAGGCCATTAATACTTGTAAAATATCGCAATACTTAATTACATTGGAATGATGGGATTTGTTGTGATGGGATTTTCACTGTTTTGGTGATGGAATTGAATTGGATTTTTGTGGGGTGATGGGATTTTCACTGTTTGGGTAATGGGATTTTAGTCAATGAATTTGATTTTTTTTTACATGTAATATTAAATTTAATTTAAGTTAAAATAAATGTTGTTTAAATTTAGAAGGACATAGAAGTGGAGGTAAAAAAATATTTCAAAGCCTATTTACAATAGTGTAAATTCATCTTAACAACAAATCTATCATGTGTCAAGAAAAGCATATTTACAATAGTGTAAATTCATCTTAATATCAAATCTATCATGTGGCAAGAAACATTTATTTCCTTAAGATGTGATTTTTTTCCAAGTATAAAGCTTGAAAAAAAAAATTACATTACAAAGATTTGATATCTCTCTAGGTATGATAGATCTCCAGTTCAGATGGATCTACCATAGTTCTTTTTATATATATATATATATATATATATTCAACTCCATGTTGAGTAGGTAAGAAATTGCACAACAGTCAATCTCCCTCATACTCTCTAGAAAGTTTGTTTTAACCCAATTATAAATGCTTTGAGTTTTTTTTGTGCCTCCAAGTTCATATCCATGTAGGTTTGGGGGACATTTATTTTAGCTTAAATTAAATTTGATAATGCATGTCAAAATATATAGTTCTAAGTTTTGTTTTTTTAAGTTGGAATCCAACTACATAAATTTATACCAAAATTATTATCTTCTGGTGTTTAAAATTTTTGAATACATTGATTCAGTATGTTTAAAAATTTCTCGAACACTCAGATTATACAGAAACAATCACTCAAATATGAGGATCTAACAATATCTCAGTGAAGTAAATATCTCCAAAAAAATATAACTAAAAAAAACAAAACTTAAATCGTTTAGACTACTACTAATCAAAATTTAATAAAAGTTAGTTAATTATCTAAACCGTCTACTAGAAGCTAAGAGCCATGATCTCTTCAATAATATGAAACGAAAACACACCCACGAAATTTTCTTTCTTTTTCACTTACTGCAATTCCAATATCTTACTTGGTAACAAATGCACAGAAACATATAGACACTCTATCCTCTGCGCATGCACAGAAATATATAAAGATAAGACGTAGCTGATAGGTTGAAAGATGTATAAGGTGAAAAGTATTGGTTCCCATTAACCATTGGTCACCTTTACCAACAATGTCTGTCTTTTCTCACCGACTGCACTTACATGATATGCTCATGCCATCCATCCATCCATCCCTAATCACTGTCCTGCCCTGCCCACCACTGCGCTTTTGCACTTCTCCATGAATCTTGCTTTGCGTTGCGGTGATTGTTTGCCAGAAACAGACAACTCTGCACTCTCAGGACCTCTACTTCTCCAACTTCTCCACTTTATAATCACATGCACCTTAAAAACGGCCATAAACACCGCGTACCTGTTTCCCGGTTTCCTTAGATTGTGCATACATTACCTTGATTCAGTGATCTATTGGATCCCCGTTGAGACAGAAGTATGGTCTTCTTACTGTATTGGGAATTGCAAACTTAACAGTTCCTTTTTCCCAAAATAAGTAATTGGCAATTAGTGATATCGAATTTTGTGTACTACAGGTGGAAAAGACGTGTCGCCTGTTTGTGTCAATTAAAATGGAATTGAATTTTCCAATTTGATTTGTTTTAGTTTTTTCTTTTCTTTTATGTGAGAACTTCACATCTCTTTTGCTCATACACATTCAAGATCCTGTTGCTTCTTACTCAAGACAAGTCCCAAGCCTTGGATCACCAAGATATCCAAGGCTATCTTGGTGATCAAACTCACAGAACCCTGTAATAATTCATTGAGTTCTGTAAGGGGCATGGGTTGCATTGCTGTTATTTTTCCCAGATACTTTTGGGTTTTGGATTGTTAACCTGATTCTTTATCTTTAAGGAAGACTAGTTCTTAGACAATGAGAAGCAATTTTAACTTTTACTTCAGGAGCAATTTGATTTCTCTTAATTATGTGTTTAATCTTTCAATATTTGTTTTGAATTTATTTTTATCTCATTTAAAATTCAAAAATAATTTTTGATCTCTAATTTATATAATAATGAATTTTGAAATGTAAATGATATCAATTTAATTAATTATAGTACTACCTTAAAAATATATATAACTGTTTTTTATCAGTTATTTTATTTATTATGAATTATTTTATCAATTTAAATTATTTATTTCAATTTTATGTATAAAGTTATATATAATGTTTAATTTGATATTCTTTTCTTGCTTAAGATGATTATTATGTTAAATTAAAAAATTAGGAATAATGGATAATGATAGTGTAACAAATACTTTGAAATAAAAATCTTATATATATATAATTTCATTATTTCACTATGTTAATATAAATTAATATTTGTAATTATAAATTATTTTCATTTAAGCAACTTTTTTCATAAAATTAAATTTAATTACATTGTTTATTATTTTAATGATTTACTTTATACAGAATTTATTAATAAAAATTAAATTTAAATTGTTTAAAAGTATTTTTATGATTTCAAAGTGTTTAGAATCATTTAAATTATTTTATCATTAATTGATAAAAAAATAATTGTTATTAATTAAAATTCATAAAAAAAAAAAAATTACAATTTTAAAGTTTTCATAATCATTTAAACTGTATATCATTAATTAATAAAATATATTTTATTTTTAATTAAAAAATTCATAAACTTCTACTTTATAAATTGTGTTTTTCAATTCAAACTTTGTATTGTAAAAATGTATATCATATTTTTTCTAATATCACTCTTCCCCACCTTCACTCTAATCCTAATATAATATGTTTTGTTTAATATTACTCCCACCTTCACATACCTTCACATTAGACACATTTTTTTTTTGCAATATTCTTTTGAAATTTAGTTTATGAAGAAAAAAAGTACACACTCATATAGCATTAAACATTTCAAATAAATAGATGGATAGTTGGTTCATATGGTAATTTTATAAAATGAAAATGATGAGTAGGTAGTTTTATAATTTATAAAAATTAAGGGTTTGAAATTTTAGGAAGCAACCATTTATTTTTAAATTAGAAAAAAAAAATATTCAATATAAATTAAGAACTTCAAATCTATTCCATAACTAACTTTATATGAAATATGTAGATTAGAATCAGTAAAACTTTAATAACATTGATGGCATGGAAATGAGCTTTTACAAACAATTCTAAATTTTAGTTTTGAGGAAATTTTATCCTCAAGATAATATATATAATATATATATATATATATATATATAATATGAAAGATACTAGATTTAAACATAAATAAAAACAATATATATGTTAATTACATAAAATTATTATTACAATATAAATATAAATATTTTAATAATAATATATATTTTTTTAAATATCTATATATATATATATATTTATCTTAAAAATTTATAAGTAAAAAAAAAATTAAATTAATAAATTTAAATTATTTTTATAATAAAAGAATAAGAATAGAAACATTTTAAATTTATAATTTTTTTCATTTAATTATATATATATATATATATTAATTTTATAAAAAAATTATTTTTTATTTATTATAAATTTGATAAATATAAAAAGAATTTAGATTTTAAAAATTTTATTTGTATCATAAAATTAATCTATTTATTTATTATTGATTACAATAACTATGTGAAATGCTTAATATATTTATTTAACTTGTTTAGTATTAAACATAAAGAAGTATATAAAAATTTTATTGAAATTTTTTATATATTAAAATATTATTTTTCAAAGTAATTTAGTTATTCCACTTGATTATGCTTTAAAACATTATAAAATTTTATATGTTCAATTTTATATTTAAAAGTTTAAAAATATGTGTTTGATTTTTCTTACCTCACTTATCATGCAATTTTGTCAATTTATAGAAATAGATCCTTTAACTTTAATTTATAGAAATAGATCCTTTCACTTTAAATTTTTAAGATATTATATTTTTATTATTTTAAGATATTTTTGAATGAGGATAATTTGAAGAAAGGTAACCACTATCAGATTCATGTATTTGATAGTGAATTATGTTGATTTAACTTAAAAAAAGTATGGGGATTTTGGAAAGCTTTTCTTAATGTTTTTGGAGCACAAAAACAAAATTCTAAAAAATTACAAGTAATTACTTACTCTTTTAAAGTTGAATAAATCACCAATTTGATCTTAGTAGAAGTTAATCATCATCATTTATATAGACATTGACTTGTTATACATATATATCCTTTTGATATATTTATTTTAACCATTTTAAAAACAATATAATTTAGAGTACACCCACTAACAGATTCATGTATTTGGTAGTGAATGATCTATATAAAGACTGGCGTTTATACATAAAACTGAGAAAGTGTACAACATATCACTTTTTTTTTCCCTTTTAAAGAATCAATATGGAGACTAACTTTTGCACATATAACTGGAAAAATTAGCCCATATCACCTTTTTTTTTTCTACTTTTGAAAAAGTATAAGGAGGATCATAATCATGTACATGGCTTTTTAGCTATTTGGAGAAGGGTATGAAGGATCAGATTGTATTCATGTGCTTGGTAATGAATTATGCATACGGCTTGGATTCAGATGTAAAGTATAAGCCCTGTTTTAAGCTACTTTTGGAGAAGGATGAAGAGGATCTGTATCTATGTACTTGGTAATGAAGGATTTGGTTTGATGACAATTTCGATTCTTTAACTTCTGCCGTCCTATAGATGAAATTTTGAGGAAGACTACGATGTGACAGGAGAGGCTTTGGGCCCGCAAACCTATCAGGGCCATTCTCTTCCTATTTTCCAAGGCCAATATTTAGGTCAGTATTATGTGTACAGTTAAAACTACTTTCCGATATGCGGTAGATTATCGATGAGCGGACATGGTAAGGTTAATTTTGTCGTGGATAGGCGCTGCTTCTGATTCCAAACAAATGCATCCAATATCCTTGTCTTGTCCCGCTTGAGGGTACTTTGATAAACAGGGATGCTCCCTGCTATCCTGATCTATAAAAGATTGTAGTCCTTCACGCAAGATTGCGTCCTCCTCCTCCCCTTACAATACAAGAGATTCCATAATTGCTCCTTTCTTTTTTTCCTAATATAGTGCGTGATTACGGAGCTCGTGCATGCGTATTACGTAAAAGCATTAGGTTTTTGGGTTTGGGCTCCATAATTTAGAGTACTGCTTCTTCTTTTTTCAGATCGGTGCGTGAGTATAGTTCTCGTGCACTGAGTATTTCGTAAAAGCATTAGGGTTTTGAGCTTGGGCTGGGAGATTCTATATATTCATGAACGCTAGATATATGTTTGATTAGAGCCATAGCAGCAGAATAAGGACATGTCTTGTGATGGCAGCCCATACCATTATGCTAATACTGCTATGACCACCGAGGACTACTCTGCAAATGTTATGGCTTCCATGATTGCTTCTTGCACGTCTGTTGGTGTCCAGGGTATGCTAATTCTGTGCTTTTTTCTATAGCTAGATTTGATCCGATTGAAATCTACACGGACGTTTGTACAGGACACACATATATATAATCTTTTGTACATATTCTTTGCTGGTTTAAGGCAATATATCTTGCTGTTCCGCAGGTGCAGCAACTCTAACGCGCTGTGAATGTGAAAATAAACGCAAAAGTTCAATGAGTCTTTCCGCCTACTCAGGAGCTATGGACTTGTCTGACTATGATATTGGGGAGGAAGATGGATCGGATGACTGCTTACATTTTGGAGGTAAGAAAAGAAGGCTCACATTCCAACAAGTGAAGCGGCTAGAGAAAAGTTTCGAAGTTGCAAACAAGCTGGAACCTGAGAGAAAAATTCAGCTAGCGAAGGCGCTAGGTCTGCAGCCCAGACAAATCGCTGTATGGTTTCAAAACCGCCGAGCTAGATGCAAAACGAAGCAGGTGGAGAAAGATTTCGATGCTCTGAAGCAACAATACGACGATCTCAAGAATAAGTATGACATTCTCCTTCAAGAAAACAAGCATTTCAAAGCCGAGGTATTAATCCAATCCAATCTCAAGGACTTTCCAATCTCCATGTCACAGTCTCGTTGATTAAGGAAGAACAGCCTTCACGAAATAAATTTTGGATCTAATATTATCTTCTTGCCAGTTTAATAATTTGTATTGAATGTTTTAGGGAAATTCCTGTCGTCTCTCGACGAACTATCTTGATCTTATGGGCTATCCAAATGATCTTGTCTATATGAAAGCTGTAGCACAGTAAAAAAGTTTGCTGGTAGATATTATGTACCAATAAGCTCTGATAAAACATTTTTGAATATGCAGCGGCTGAACAGGGAATCCGGTAACGATGATCAGAACAGAAACCTTAGCGATTTCGATTTCGAGATAGAACCCCAGCAAAATTCAGCGAATTCATCACATAAGACAACTGATGTTCCAATGGAGTTATCAGTGAAGTCCAAGATCTGTCAAAAATGCGCGGAGCCACTGGGAGATATTTATCCGACGACGACCACAAAGGAACAAGAAGGTCGGTGTTGTAGCATTATGAGTGAAGCTGCGAGTTCTATTTTCAATATCGACAGTCCGCGCACGATCGAAAGTCCCCCATCGCCACCGTTTCCCCAAATCATTGCTGCTGCTGCTGCTGCTAATTCCTCCCCAGAACTACTTGTGGAGGGATCATCAATCGGAGAACAAATAGCATGTGGCCTAGAAACTCCTCCACCAGGACATGAATCCAACTGCCTTCCAGATACGCTGCCAGAAGTGGAGGCGGATCAAATTGCGTCGCTTAATCAAGCCGAGGACACCTGCGGCAACTTGTTTTACAGTTTGGACGAACAGGGCCCTCTCATGCTCTGGGACTACTGGCCTCAGTAAATATAGTATAATTGTGCTGTGAGATGTGTTGTTTTCCTTTCAGTTTTTCGGAATATGAAAACTGTTTAACCTGCGATCACTAGCGGATTCCTAAGATCTCTAAATTCATGTGGATTTCAGTTGTATCTTACTACTTTCTTTCTTCTGTTGCTGCTTGGTATTCATTCTTTTTCCACGGTTCCTCTTCGTTTCACTATGCTTATGTAGTTTAAATGTTGACATCCGTTCGGTTTCTTTCCACCGCTTTTCTCGAAATCAGAATGATGTTGACAGTCGTTAGGTTTCTCTCCTGTGCTGAAATCAGTATGCATCCAATAAAAAAAAATGAAGGGTTTGAAAATTTGGATCCAAGTGAAACAATTTCTCTATATCACAGATCCATTTTAATCTATTTAATTGAAGATTTGATCCATTTTAATCTATTTAATTGAAGATTTTCAACTAAATATGTTAAAAATTTAAGGAAGATTTTATTTTATTGAAAATCGATAACTAAAAGATTAAAATAATGGTCTTATTTTCGTTAACGGTATGGACGTTTCTGTTTTCATTTATATAAATAATTATGTATATTTAAGTATAAAGGGCACACCACCTATTGTAATAATTTATTTAATGGTATAGTTCTCAATTGAACATAGTTTTCAAATCAATAAATAAAATTTATATTCATAATTTTCATGATCTTGTAATCTAAAATTTTAATATGATGGTTAACAATTGAACATGTTAGCATATTTTTAGTTGTCCTCCCAAATTAATGAATGTGATTTATTCTTTATAACTTCTTTATATTTTTGAATGCATCCTTTAACCTGTTTACTTTTTAACATTTATCTAATCATATTAAGAAATTACTGTAGCACCATATAATTGCCACGTTTGAATTATTAAAGGACACTGCTTCAACTTCCTCCTAAGTTGTTCTGTTCTGGCCGACCCACCTATTGCATGAGTATGAAGCGTTTCATTTTCAAGAGTAGATATCTTTCAGTATTCTCAACCAATACCTTTCGACGTTCTCAACCCCAAGTTAACAACTGTGCTAGTATATCTTATATCTGTGTCAAATCTAATTAAAAAAATACGATGCTAATAGATTCAGAGTCAATCACAAATGTTTCCACGAAATTAGTGCTGTCCTATCAAAGGAGGAGCCTTGAAACAATCAGCCTCTGATATCTTTATCTGTGCACATATGATGTTAAAATAGCTCACTTTAGCTGGTTCTCTGATATCTTTATCTGTGCACATATGATGTTAACATAGCTCACTTTAGCTGGTTCTTGTATGGAAATACTGGTACACTATTAACTACTACCTCCATATACTAGCACAGCCATAATGAAAATTGTTATAACAAATTTTATTTACAAACATTAATTAGAATTTAGGCTAAAATTAGGTTTACTAAATTAAATATGTTTTTGGATGTTCGTCAACCAGAATGTGAATCTAGTGTTCTAATAATCTCATATTAGATATGTTTTAAATGATTATATTTGTTTGATTTAAGCTATACCAACTGTACGTTACGTTATTCTTCTCCCTATTAAATTTGCGCAATCATATAATCTTAAGAAAGTATGACTTTTAATAAACATATCACAAAACCAAATTTCAAATTGCGCGAGTCGTCGGATATGTGCAGAATTTGTAGAGAGGAAACAATAAACCGAAGTGCACTCTAGTCTTCAGATATCCAGCCACCGTATCGGGTTTTGTGTATTTTCCGACGATAATTACTTATACACAGGATGATATCTTTGTCGGGACGGCATGGATCTCAAAACGTAAAATCATACTGTATCACCTGCAACGCACAGGATATAAATTTCTTTAAAAATAGGAACCCAGACAAGCCTAGCGAGGAAGATTACAGATTCGGAGGTTAGGATATTTTGCCGTTGTGTGCAGTGAGTGGACTGTTAATGCATACCCCAAGCAATTTACATACGAACTCCTACAGTCCTGTACTAAATAAGTGTTTTTCTTCTCGTTATTTTATCGTAGTATGACTGTTAGAAAGATTTGGTTAACGTAATTTTGTAAATCTCTGTACTGTATATTGACTTTTAGGGTTTATTTGAAGAATTCAAACCTGTAACTTCTAAATTGTGGAAATCAATTGTCGTTTTAACGATAATCGTGATGCTTTCACCAGCTTTAACCAACCATTTTTATGATATTTGAACTATATCTTCAATTAACCTTACCTCATAACGTACAATACAGTGTTTAATAAAATTAAACTCACCTCTCACGACTTATATATATATATATATATATATATATATATATGCATCATTAGATATCAAGACATGGTCGATGGAACAAAGCATGTCCAATAATATATTTCGTTAAAGAGTGGATTACGTATTGCATACACGTTAGGTAAAATGTAAAATAACGTAGGATGTTACAACAAATTATTGAATTGCGTTTGTATAAATAATAAAATTGTATAAAATGCTATTGATATTATTTTCAAGTAATAAAGTATTTAATCATTAAGATTTTGGGGTTAAGGTACTTAGTTATGTTTCATTGTTAGGGAACTATTTTATGTGAGGTTTTTAGTTGGAATCCTTAATTTATCTTGCGTGAAACATGGGAAGTAAGATATTAAAAAATATTATTTTTTATAATAAATTATAAAAATATAGATGTTTGAAAAAATAACTTAAATTTTTTATTTTAAAAAAATATTGAAATAAGATAAATTTAATTATTATTATTATTATTATATGTTTTTTTTTTCTTAATGATTGATATGATTGGGTATGTGTTTTTATAATAAAAAGAATTAAATTTTTTATTTAACATGAAATTTATTGTTATAAAATTTTATAATAGTAAAATTAAAAATATATATTATTTTATTTATATAATTTTAATTGATATTAATAAATAATTATTTATTATTTATTTTAAAATTAATGGATTAAAATTAAGTTTTATAAGGTGTAGAAATTTTAAGATAGTTAAATTGTAATTATTTAAATATTAAATTTGATAATAATAATAATAATAAAAATAATACATACTCTACCCCTCTTTGGATTTGAGCTTGTGACCTCTTAAGAGGAATATGTGAGATTTATTTTAATAAATTTAGATTAAAAAATATAATTATATAAAAAAATAGCACTACATAATAATTTCATAATAGTGTCATTTAAATAAGTCTTTTAATAGAATTTGTACATTGAAAAATCAATTTATTTTCTTATTAAATACGATTCAAAATATATTAGTTTAGATCCATATTAACTCTCAAAGCTTCTAGAGGGATCAAATCTCTAGTAAGAGTGTAAAACTTGAAGAAAGCTTAAAGGTTTTCACCTTTAGAGACTTGATCCTTCTAAGCACTTGATAGATATGGAGTTAAGATGGATCTAGCCTAGTTTTAGTAGTGAGAGATCACACAAAATTTGTAGATCATCTACATTATGTATATGTGTATGTCTAACATTAATCTGATCATAATATATTTATCTAGTTACCTCACTATGTTGAGAACATAGAAAAAATTAAACAAAAGCATACTTAAAGAGATAATATCGATTCATCATTTGTGGGCTAAGATATTTGTTAAAGGGAAAAAAGTTTAAAGTACTTGTTATTCAACAACTCAATAATTTTTCTTAAAGTGAGGTTGAAATTGTTGACCATTCAAATTTTTGTAATACCCTTGTTTCCCCAAGTTTCTAAATGTAATTATTTTATATCACTACTAGAAGACTATGGACAAATCTATTATGTGTGGATTTTGAAAAAATGTTGAATAACTACTGAAGGTGTTGCCTATACAATTTATGATGTCATGAGAGGGAATTGAGAGGAGAACCATGGCTGGTCGAGGTGACCCCTGTTAGGAAATACTCTATTGAATTAAAAGTGTTGAAATCTAGAACTTTCCTCTAGCCCAGAAAAATTTAAATACTAGTTAAGTTGGTGGTTGGGCAATCCTCCTCAGAAATCAATGAGATTATGGGCATAGTACAGATCTGGAAGTTTATGATCTAACCCATGAGTTGGGGAATTTGACCTACAAAATATTGTTGTAGAAGGAAAGAAAAAAAGGAAAATCATGGACAAACAAGAGAGGATGCACAGGGTTGGGTCTAGGAAGGAAATATGAGAGGAGAGGAGTGTTAAAAACTCGTTTGGTTCTGAGAAAATAGAGAGAAGATAAGAAATATGTTTTTTGGGTGCAAGAGCATTGGCAATTATCTTGAAATCGAGCTGGTAAATAAGGCTCCAAAATTTTAGTGATTCACTGAGAAATCACAAAGGAACTAAGAGGGGATGGCACTAAGGGACTGTTGGCCAGTGAAAGGCCTCCCTTGTATTGTGTATGATATCTACTAAATCTCTTTGTGGAAATAAACATCCCCTTTCTTGGTGGATTCAACACTTGGCTTCTTGAGTTCCTGTAGGAGAAGGACAGTGACCTTCATATTTTCTCATTTGCTTAGTAGAAAGAACCTCCTCTCACAGAATCATATTATGGATAGGGGGTGGCGAGCTGAGGAAACACCAAGGGAGATTGTGCCTATGGTTGGTTGGAAAGTGGCACACCCTTTAGTAGTGACCAAAGATTTCTAATTTTCATATAAGTGTTTTTGGTGCCTTGCAATGCCATGACAATTCTATTAAATCTTATGAAAGTCATGTAATAGTTATTTGAACAGTTTTTAATCTTATTCAAATAGTGGAAATGTCACTCTAATTATTTGGATGATTATGAATTTGAAATAAGATCTCGGAAAAAACATTTTGTTTTTGGTTCTCTACTTGTCTTTGTTTGGAAAGGGAGGTTATTAGGAAAATCTTTGTCACTCAAAGTATGAGAAGAGGTTTGGTTGGCCTCATAGTAGTTTATATGGACAAATCCCTAAGTTTTTAGTAAAACATTAAGTCACTAAAGGACTCGCAGAACAACTTGGTAATAGCAAATAAATTGCTGATATAAACTTGAAGATTAGTGAGTTGGCCTTGGCCACTCCATTGGCTTTGAAAATCTATCAGGTTTGAGAATTTTAGAGAGGTTTATATCTCTCTTTGACCTTAGGAAAATATCTCAAATATTGAAGAAAGGAAAAGTATTTGAAATAAATGATAAGGAAAGAAGGAGAAATAAAATTCAAGTTCCAAACTTGAAATAAAAAGAAGTTTGGGAACTGGATGCATTGTGATTAATTATGTTTCATGATTATTTGGTATTAGAGGAGTTTTTGAATGAATGGTAAAGACCCGTAAACACTCGTAAAATTTCCAAAGTTACCATTCAAATGTATAAATAAATTGGATAATAACTTGAGAAAGTTTTTTATTCAAATATATGATTTTCATCCTTGTGTGTGAGAAAAGAGAAGTTTGGAATTTATTTCCTTTTGTGCAAGGATTAAACAGTGTCAAATCTCCCAACTATAGAAATTACACTCTGCATAGGACACTCCACTATCATGAATGTGTTAATATTAAAGTACTTTTATTTGTGAACATTTTAATGCCTCGAAATATATAAATACTCTCATATTTCTCAATGTAAATATATATGTATTATATATTATGAGAAAAAATCTTTTTGACTATTGGATATTGGATGAATGGGAAAAGAGTGAACATTTGGAGTGTGACGGCCAATGGAGTTTTAAACATTACCATATTAAATATTTATATTAATACTCTTTCGGAGTTGGGTCATTAGAGTAAATGGAAGGGAGTGTTTGAATGAAGAATGAAGCTAGTAGAGTGATGGTGTGAGTGTTAAAAAGGTCCCACATATGTTTTAGACTATTGAATTATGCTTCTTCATGATTTATTCTTTGAAAAACGAGAGGAACACACGTGCTAAGAGTGTGAATACCTAGGAGGGATGGCCTAAATTGATATAATATTAAGTATTATAATAATTAAAGATAATTTATTTTTCCTTTTCGGAATTAACTGTCGAAGGAAAAGGAGGGGACCACATGATCTGAGTGTGATGGAATGGGTACTATAGGGTCACACACATATTTTATAATATCAAATGCTTCTCTTTTGTAATTGGACATTAGAGTAATGAGAGGTGAGCGAATGATTGAGGTGCGATGACACTACATATTTTAATAATAAATATCATAACATTAAATATTAAATCAATTACCTTTTCAGTTTGACCATCGAAGAAATGGAAAATGAGCACATGAATTGTGCGCGAAATGTAAGGTCTCTTTTAACAGAACCTAAAATTTAATAAATTTAAACCTAAAAATTTCTATCATAATTTCTTTACGGTTTTATATTCAACAAACTAACAGTTCATGGTTCAACAAAATTCAAAATGAGCAGCATGACATAAAAATCATATTGGATAACATACACAACATAGTAGAATAATGAACCATCATAACGATAATGACATGCCATAATGATGAACATAAATACCTCTCAGGTGATGTTGTTTCCCCAACTCTATCTGTCCAAGCTAAAGCTGAAACTCTGACCAAGCTGCTCTACCCAAACTCTACCCAAAACCAAATCTTTCCTCCCAGCCAATTAGGAAGAGAGCCTATCTAGCTCCCTAGCTCCAGGATTCCTAGCCCCCGAGCCCAAAACTCCCAGCAACAGATGCTCCCCTATAACAGTCAACCAAACTCAAAACCAGAAATACAGTCTTCCAATCTCCCAAAAGAAATGCTCCAATACAATCCCCCAATATAAAAATTAATTCTCCCTCCCAAAAATCAAAAAGTCCCCCTCTCGAATGTTTTTGCCCCCTCATATCCTCCTTTCCCATTCACCACCTATTCTTTTCATTAAGACTCACCCACCTTATCTCTCCATTCAATGCCAACCACCTT